>JAVKLF010000021.1:12136903-12149890 GCA_034783495.1 Millerichthys robustus
GCACACTTTTTCTTCCTTTGCAGACTTCAAAAGAGCTTTTCGGCTCTGTGTTCAGGTATAAAAGAAGTTTTAGAAAGCCAAACCAGCTGAGGGTGCATTAAAGCGACATAACGAGATGCGATGACAGGCAACAAAAAAAAGGGGAAACTGAAGCCTTCACACAGGAAACTGCCTCAGAGTTCTCGTCAGAGTTCAGAAGGAGTCGTCTGACAAGAAGCTGCAGAGACAAGAAGGGACAGAGGGACAGGATGAGCCGAGGACCAGCAGGTGAGTGTAAACCACCTGCCCAAACATCAGGTTTAAACTCTGTGGATGGATCTGTGAGGAGAGGAGGCTGGTTTTTTATGTGTTCCTGTCCTGTCTTGAATGACAGTAAATGTTTCATGCTGATAAAGTTTCAGGCTGACTCACGAGTCACACGCACCAGGGTTGCAACAGAGACAAATGTTTTTCCACGTAATGCTTTTATTTCTCTTTAAATCAATGCAGCTTGCTTTTCTGTCTGATGCGTTCATGTTTCTGCGTCAGAGTTTGGCTCTGCCTTGGATTTCCATAATTCCTCTCCTGCAGTGGGTTTCCCCACAACCTGCTACTGTAAACAGCAGCTTCAAAAAACATTGAAGTTTCGCCTGAAAAACCCTTAAATGCCCCTTCAAACTCGACTGCACCGAACAATGGGGCGCTTTTAACGGGTTTATTGTCTGAAACTAGCCAAGCTTTTATATTTATTCTTATTTCTGGTGTTTGATAGAACAAATATTTTAAAACGTTTTTCGAAATAAAACATTTGCTGAAAAACATTGGCGATAGCTGACACTCTTAAAACCCACTTATAGTTTTTTATTTTACCTTCATTCCTTTTATTTTATTTGTAGCTTATATTTAAATGTATTTTATTTTGCTATTTTGCTACTATATATTTATTCTGAACATCTGGTCCATTTATGTGAACGGCGCTTTACGGCGATACGGTGACATTTTGTTTATTTTTGTTTATAGTTTGTTTTATATATTATTTTTATTTATATTTTAACAAGTTTATGTTTGCTGGGGAGAAACATAGTCAAACTTTTACTGTAAAACTATAAAAAAAATTCCATATAGGTATATGAAAAGTAGTTTTTATAGCTATTTATTTAAAACAGTATTTCATTAAATATGAGGTTTCATGAAATTTAATTCTATTGTTTCCTGTTGGGTTTTAAATAAAAAACCTTTTAGTTGTTTTGTCTCATCAAACGTTTGCTGAAGTTCTTTGTTCATGTGGTTTATCTGATATTTTCACTTTAATGCGTTAACTCCCCAGAGTGTTTTTTTTAGAAACCTCTCACATGTGAAACTGAGAGATAAGAGGCAGGCGGCCTGGTGGTGACATCCCACATGAAGAACATAGTCAAATAGGAAGAGCGCTGGTGATGTGGTCGTGACTCATTTCTTCATGATTTCTAGTAAATGAACTGGTTCTGTCTCAGTGAAAACCCACCCGCCCCACCTCTGAGCTCCAAACTCCACAATGATGTGACGATAAGATCAGCAGGAAAGATGTTGAGCTTCAGATTCTGCGTGTGGTCGGTTCTCCTCGTCGTGGTTCTGTCTTCCAGTCCAGATCTTTGTGAGTTTCAGGAAAGCAGCTGTGAGTATGAAGCTAAACTTTTGACTTGCTTATTAAATTGAAACCAGGAGGAAGTTTACAGTAAATAATGAAGTTGTACGTTATTTATTTATTTATTTTTAATTTCTTCTTCCAATTCTAACATTGAACCTTTTATTTGATTAACTCAAACCGGCAAAATTATTAGTTCCTAACAAAACGTGCATAAAAAGGCTTGTCAAATCTGGATTTTATTTTATTTTTTATTGTTTGTTTTGGAACACTGGCAATAATGTGCTTCCAAACCACAGCCATAAATCATTTGGTATCATTTTAAATAACTTGGAATTACTGTAAAAATGTCATATTCAGAATATTTCAAGAACATTTTTATATTGAAACAATAAGCTTTTATTTTATCAGAAAATAAATATAAGACATGAACAAATATTATAAAGTAATAAATTCTATAGTGAATTAACAAAGTAACACATAGTTACATATTAACATAACACATAATCTGTTCACTAGAATCTGAGACTTGTTTTGTAAAAAGATAAAAATATTAGAATGTGGAAAAGGGTATTGTTTAAAGAATAAATTCTTGTGATATTTTTACAAACGTGGCAGTAATGTGCTTCCGTACAACAACCAGTAATCTATAACAGCAGGGATTGATTTGCCTGAATGTAAATCTCTTTCTCCCTTCACTCAGCGTCTTCTTTGCTGGAATCTTTACAATGCTACAATAACTACAGGTCTCAGGTGCACTGCAAGTGGACGAAACAGAGACACTCCACTCTGGAGGTGTGGATCAGGACAGAAGACAGCAGGTAAACAGGATGTAGTAGAAAGACGTGATCCAATAAGTTCAAATTAAATTATGGAGACCAGTTGACAGCTCCGCGTTTGTGTCTTCACAGCAAGTTGTGTGTTCCCTTCGACGTTGCAGCAGACAATGAAACTGCCCACTGCATATATGAGACCTCCCTGTTTACAATCGGCATCAGTCACACTGTCTTCTTCCGCAACAACAACAACAACACAAAGAGCCTCTGCTCGTCTGACCAACACAAGTTTGACCATCTTGCTCTGAGCTGTGAGTTCAAACGTCAGTGAGCTCAGCTGCTTTTTGGTGCATCGACCTGTTTAATGCTGTTGTTCTTGTGGCACAGTGAGAGCTCGCCCACCGTTGAATCTGACATCATCTGAGGAAGACGATGGAGGTCGAAGGCTGCGGTGGTCCAGCCCATATCCTCCTTCCTCCTCCGTTCACCAGAACCTGACATATCAGCTCAGCTACAGGACTCAGACCGAGAACAGCTGGACTGTGAGTCCTAAATGTGCTCCCTCTGATTCTGAGCGCATGGACATTGGATTTTTAAGATTTGTTTTAATCAAAATGGTGAAAGACGTGTTCAGAGACGTGTTCTTGACAGAAAAGAAAAAAACAGCATGCTTCTCCTTTTCTGTCTCTGCAGTCTGAGAATGTGACAAACACCAGTGTGAAACTGGAGAAGCAAATGTTGCTTCCAGGCCACAGATACGAAGCCAGAGTCAGAACCCAGGCCAGTTTGGGCCATTGGAGCGAGTGGAGTCCAACAGTGACTTGGCGGACTAAAGATGGTGTGTCAAAAAAACTAATCTAAGATTTTTGCCCTGTTTTGCCATAGTCGAAACAATCTGCCTCACTTGTATCACTGAAGCTGCAACTTGATCTTCCCTTTTCTCCTCAGATTTTGTTCATGTTCCTCCTCTGGACTGTGTTCTGGAGGGAGAAAGGTCCGTGATATGCAGCTGGGAGGTGAGCACAGAGCTGGCTCACCTGATTACCTACCAACTGACCTGCCGGCCCAGCCACACAGCACAGTAAGTTACGCAGAACGCTGACGGTTTCGGGTTTTGACCTGAAAAAGGTATCCGTTCGCTGACTCTGCTATTTATCCTTTTAGGCCTGAGAGATGCTGCAGGGACCCAGCTGTGAGTTCTGACTCCAGCGGGACAGCAGTGAGGTTCAGCTGCTCGATAACGGTCGTAGACCCCGAACATCTGCAGCTGAGCCTCCAACCGGCACACAATGCCAAGATCTTCGAAGCCAACCAACACAGTGAGTCAAAGCTGTAATGTCTGAGAGGAAGGGGCCCTTTGAGACAAAAATAAAAAGAGCTCATTTAAAAGCACATAAAGGGTGATAAAACCACAGGAAGCTGTGAAGACAAACAGTGGTTCACTTCGGTGCGCATCGTCTGGTTAAATAGCACAACCTAGTGTTTAAGTAGTGCCACTGCATAAGAACTTTTCACTGAGAAGTGTTAAATAATCAATAACTGAGAGAAAACTGATGATTAAATTGTTATGGTTATATAATGATGATTCTTTTTTTTCTCATAAAAGTGAAAAAATGAATTACACTTGTTTGGGGAAAATCTTTAGACAACCATTTTCTTTTTTTTTTATTTTGGTGATGTTTTTATTGTGGGTGCTATTGCCTCCTGTTTATACTTGAGCTTTTTGTCAAAATTGTGTGGATTATTAAAACTATCTGGTGAAAACAGGCCAAAGGAGGGCTTTGGTTATCAATTTCTTTTTACAAGAATATTATAAAGTAATATAATTGAGTTTTGAGGCTTTAGACTTGTTCCTTACATTGTAGTTTAAATATTTTGAAACTTGGAATAAAAACTAGTTATCCTGAGACCTTAAACATGAGAAAGTAAAGAAGTTATGAACAAACAATATCTTACATGTTATAGATATCTCTTTTAATCACCACAGAGTAGAGAAAGTTTGTTAATTTCTGACCAGACACATGAGCTAATAGCTAGTGCACATGAGGACAAGACCAAAGTGGACAAAAATGGACATTGTGATTTGTGTAAATGGTATTTCATCACCATAAATAACAGTTTATATAGCTTGTTTGGCGGAAATATTTTGACATTCTTGCTGGAATAGTTTTAGGCTGAACTTGAAATGCTACAGCTATCTGCATTAGCATATATTTGAGCTTACACAGAATCATGATATTTTGTGTACAAATTGACAACCAAATATATTTATAAACTAGTGTTGGTATAAACTGAATGAAACTTTTCAAAATGAAGTCTTAATATCACGGTAATCCACTTTATTCTTAGCCCTACTTAAACCAGTTGTTAGCTCGGCAATCTAATCGGAGATAAATCTAATTTAACTCAGTTTCTCCAAAGGTTGATATCTACAACAGGTAAGATAATAATTGCTCATAAACTTTCAACAGAAAAGCAGAAATTTCATTTTAGTATACAAAAAAATAACAGATATGTTGGCATAATTTACACTGCAGAACATAACCCAAACACTCAAATCAAATTTTAAAAAAAAAAATTTACGTTTTTTTTTACTTTTACTGAAAACCAGTTTTTTTGTTACACAGTTCACCCTGACCCTCCGCTGAATGTAACAGTGAGAGAAAAAAACGGCAACTGGTTAGTGGAGTGGACTGAACCTGCTGTAGCACTCAAACTGTTTTATCAGGTCTGTTACTACAGGAAACTGGATCAGGTAAGAAACCTTTGTCTCCCTGCGAAGCTCCAGAGCAAAGTTACAGCTCCCTTTTATTAATTGTAAGCGTTCTGCAGGGTTTTAAAAGTAAAGTAAAGTCACATTTAATCACAAATAATGTTCTGTGATTCTCCACCACCAGAGAGCTTTCGTCCTGCTGAACATTTCAGAGAAGTCCACGTCTGTCACCATCCTATCCACATCCCTCGCCCCTCTCCAGGACTACCAGGTCAAAGTCAGGTCGCTGGTCGTCCCAGGACAAGGCAGCAGATACGAAGGAATCCCCTCGGAATGGACCAATCCTGCGGACTGGACCTCTAATGAAGGTGTTTACAGTACACTAATAGTGTGAAAATTACTTCCTGCTGTTTGTTGCTTTGTTTCCTCAGAAAGGCCCCAATAAAACACTTTAAAATGATGTTGACATGAACATCTATCAACTGTTTGACACGGTCACTGTTACAGCAGTTTGTTCTGGTTTTTGTCTTCTGACAGCCACCTGGTCACTCGCCAAACTGATCTATTTCTTCACCGGTGCTTTAGCAGCTGCAGTTTTACTGATTCTGTACAACATCATTCCATCTTGTAAGAGGTACAAAAAGCACAATTCAGCCCGAATTTTGCAAGCTAAATCAATACATTTCATTCAGTTTTTCTCTTTTGAGCAATTAGGAAAGTAATACTGTGGGAGGATTCTGTTCCGTCGCCAGGGAAAAGCAAGCTCCTGTCTGAGTTTAAGGTGAGATCCACTGTGGTACCTCGGATTGGTTATATTTGGCATAAAATGTGCTCGATTTTTACGTCATGTGTTTTTCTGATCTAGTCGGCACCCACCCCGACCCTCATGGAGAGCGAGAAGACTTTCATTTGCAAAGTGCAGCGCCTCAACAGCCTATCAACATGGTAATATGTTTCACCTTTCATTCAAATAAGTCACTTTTAAATCAGGTTGAATTCCAGCTGGCATCAGTCTTTACCAAAAAATGAAATGTGAAGGAAAAAAAACTTTTTTTCTGTTTCCTCCTGCAGCTCCTCAGAAGCTTTACTGTGGCCAACCAAAGACACTGAAACCAAGTGTGTGGATTGTGACAGTGGATGCTGGAACCAGGAAAACCTGCCCTCTCCGCTGAACGTCAACAGTTGTGACACGTTGTCGATGAGCTTCAGCGGTCCGTACATCTTCTGTCAGGTCAGTCTAACACAAAACCTTCAGGGGACATTTTGTCACTTATTCTGGCTCTGGGTGAACTGGGAACCCCGACAAAGGTCTTGAGACCTTATAGAGACTCTCTTACGAATGTAGTTTGACAACTGTTCACCAACAGTCGCAGTCCAGTGAGATATATTTTTATTATTTTCTGAGAGCTGGCGGTAGTAGCCCCTACTAAGAAACTACACAAAAGGGCCACACTTTTGATTTTTACATAAAAAGGGCAGGCTGGACAAGAAAAGTATTATGTATCCTCTGTTCCAGTGGTGAGAGTCAACCCTCTGATTTGAGGGAAGGAGATTTAATGGTTCATGGAAGGGGCTTAAAAACAGCTTTCAAACATGCTAATGCTAAGCATATTTTTAAAAATGCTTAAAAGTTTGCAGTTACTGAATGCCGTTCTGTTCATCCAACAGGTACCAGTGCCTGTATTTGTGTCAGAGACAGTCCAGCATGAAGAGGAAGACAAAGAAACCCCATCAGAGAACCCCAATAGTGGTAAAGACTACGTGTGCCTTCCCAGCCGTGCTGTGTCCAGGTCCACGGAGGACCTGATGTCTCGCAGTGATAACAACTCGAGCCAACAAGGGCATAACAGTGATAAGCAGAACCCATGGTCCACCGGGTCCGACAACCGGTCCAGCCTCGGTGAGCCCATGGTCAGTCGTCAACTTTCAGATCATGCCTCAGAACCGTTCCACTCCTGGCCTCAGGTGGGAGCCGTTCTGGCCTCAGGATACTGCCACCTCCCCCCAGGCTTTCATGGCAGCAGCAGCTAAATAAGCAGCAGCGTCTTCTTCTTAAAAGACTCAAAACTGCACAGTCATTTCATTTTTAACCAGCTTTCCACTTTATTTCAAGCTGCTTTTGCTGTTGGAGACAAGAAAAAAAGACAATCACATGGTTTTACTAATGTGGGTAACTTTAACTATTTTTATTTTTTGTATCGAAGAGCATTGAGCAACGCTCAAGACTGAAATGCAATTACTTTTGAAGGATGTTCTTCAAAGCATTTGGGGATGTTGGGGAGGGGGGGTTGTTTTTTTTTTTGTTTTGTTTTGTTTTGTTTTTTTGTATTTTTTTGGTTTGTTTGTTTTTTCTATCCTGGTCAAGCTGGAGTTTTATCACAGAGATGGACTTACATAAATAAATATAATTTTACCTGAAATTTAATGTGTGCAAGGGTGAAACATCCAGAGAAAACCTCCTTTTAGAGCTTTTTTATTTCTGCAATGAAAATGTCCTTGTTGAACAATTAATGCATTCAAATAAAGCTGTTTTTTTGTCACTTTATGTCATTTTATTATCCAAGACATTTATAAAAAGTGATTAGGTGTCCAATGGTTAGACCCATTTGACACATGGAGTCTTTCTTCTAATGAAATCTGAATATTAGCAAAGATTTAAATTAAAATCCATCACAAAAGAAACTTAAAATATCAGAAACTGTGCACAGTAATTTTGTGCATAAATGTGTTTCTTTAAGTCACAAACACATAGAATTACTAATGTAAAATTCAGATTAGTCTTTAAATAGATTATTTTTTCTTGTGTTTAATGTTTTTGTCCACAGAAATCAGAGACAGTCACATCCAAGTGATACCATCTTTATAGTGTAGCACAAGTGTGTCAAACTCATTTTCACCGAGGGCCACATTAATTGCATTTAACTTTGATGTTTCGTGTTTAACTTTACCTGAACACAAAACATTGTGTTCTTTGTCTCATTGCTACTGTTAAGCACTGCTAACCAATTACTGAGCTCTACGTGGTATTTCCTGCATAGAAATAACATTTTAACACATCCTGTTATAAACACTGTAAAGTGCTACGTGTACAACTGACTAAAGGTGAAATTAAAAATGCAGCCCAGTATTGGAATTCCAGACATCTTGACACCAGCTTCCCATGCTCAAGCCCACTGAAAAGTACAACTTCCTGTCTGATGAGACATGAGCTGAACAATGTTTCATCCGTTTTGTCTTTACACTGGTTGTGGAAAATATGGTGATGTTTTACCGTATAAAGTTACATTGCTTCACCCCCGTTTCACGGGAAAGAGTCGTTGCTTAACAAACAGATCAATGTTTTTTGATGGGTTCAGTGGTAAAAAAGTGAATTTCATTGAAAAGATTAGAGTTGAATTGGATAGTTGGGATGAGGACCTGTGTGTACAGCACATCCCTGTCGATGGCCAAAGATAAAAACAGGAAAATAAAAGCACTGGAAGGTGTAGGGAGTGTGTGGCGCCACATGGACGCTTGTGTAACCTCCTGTTCAAAAACCTCCTGTTTCCTCATAACTGCACATCTGGGAATTCAGTCACACACTATTCAGGTGAAGCAATATCTTCTAAGGACACTTAGGGGTATTTTTGCGGGAAAAGCAGCCAAAGTTCAAAGAAAAACTTTGAGAATTAATGATCTAAACCACTGAAAAGATCACAAGCAAATTTGATTCCTTGGAGGCAGCATAAAAAAAAGAATAGAGGGTGGATTAACACTTCTGCACGGTACAGTACAGTGCCAATTCACTGATTTAAAAATATTTAATATTTACAAGCCAACATTTCCATCAATCTAAATGTTTAAATAGAGAACAACCTTTTTGATTCTTAAACACGTTTAATTTTTAACATGAAAGGTCCAAGTCATTTGGGTTGTTGTCACTGTTAAGTTGCTTTCTCACTCTACTCATATGTGAAATGTTTTGGTCACATACACACATTCAAGGTGTGAATGCTTGTAAAAGGTTGTCAGTCAGCTAGAAGCAAAATAGTGTTTTGAATGAGAGATGAAATATCTTTAAGAACCCTTTAAAGAAAGACCTGTTTCTTTCTAAGACATTTTCATAAAATGGTACCATAACTGGGCTGCAAACAAGCCCCTCCTTCAGCTTCTCCCCCCACAGCAACCGTCTGAGCTCACACAAATGTCAAGATGCTACAGTAGACTTGGTGTATAACTAAAATACATGTTGGACTCTTCCTGTTTTAAATTCAATGGCCAGCTGGTTACAGACCATCTGTCATCATGACATCACATCCTTGAATTTTGGCAGCAGCTTACTTATACTATTTCAGCTCTGTCATTACCTCACCTCAGAAGAGTAACAGCAGTGGGTTGACTTCAATCTTTTAGGTCACCTCTGTTATTTCATAAATTACGCCAAGATGGCAGGGAAGCTTGTTGGACCCATCTTAAAGTGGTTTGTGAAAAAGGCATTATCTTGTTTTGTTTTTGTTTTATTTATATTTTGACAGTTGTGAGTTTACTAGTTAGGCAGAACCATGTCTTGATTTTGCTAATCATAGTCACCACTAGATGTCCCCAGTTATCTGATTCCAGCTTTCCGTCACTGTTTGCTCGGACAAGAGTTTTTCTTGAGATCCAACATGTCAAATTATCTTTTAAGGTCAACCAGTGAGTCGTGACGTGTCATGGTCTGCGCTCCCAACACTGCAGTGATTGGTTGACCCCCGTTCGTGTTTGAGTGAGCGCCGGCAGACCTGTGTCTGTGTTTGCTGCAGTCAAGCCTTCATGCATGTCTCCTCTTTGTTGCTCAGACACCTCTAGAAAACACTCATTTCACCTCAATGCTAAATTTGGAGGTGGTCTGCTGATTTGAAGTAGTATGACTGTGTGAGCTCTACCTGACCACACACTGGCTTTAAGGTGTCAACATGCTAACAGTGTTGGAGACAGTGAAACTCAATCAGTCATCTATAATATCTGAAAAACTTTCCCAACAAATATAGACGTTATAAGGCTTGCAAATTAGAGTGTTTGGATTTATTTGGCTTTAAAAAGTAATTCCTTGTATGATTCCAGTTAGACAGAGGACCATATGACTTCTTGGCTTGGGTCTTCGTGTGCATAACTGTGCAGCTGTCTGCTGAGTGAAGTGTTTTGCTGCCAAAAGTCAAGTGAGTAATTGTGAAAAACAAACTACAGAATGAGTGTGACAGAGTTCACCTACAGACTTTTTCCTTGTCTTTTGTGTTTTCCTGGTTATGTCAATTAAACTGCCTACTTAACTAATTTGCCACCTACGTTGAGCTATATGTCAGTAATTTTACCACAATTATATTCATCAAAGCAACTGTCACATGTGTGAATGACAGTTGAGTTGCCTTAATTTCTTTAAGTGGATTTAATGCAACACTAATCACAGGTGAGGTACTGCATACATGTAGGCATAAACTGATTCAGATTCGTAAAATTCCAAAAGTGTAAGAGTTTGGCATTTGGGCCGATGTGGACATTCTACTGCCAGATGTGAAGTGATGTTCTCAGAGCTAACAGATGCTAAGACTGGTGTGACTGACAGGTGTTAACAAGACACCACCTTCTCCCAAATGTGTCCATCATGACCTCTCCACCATTCCCAGAATATTCTTGTCTCTGTTTGTTTAAAGCACGTGTAAAAGTCAAGGCCACACTTTATGTGACCCACGAGCTGGAATTCTTAAAATAAGTGTATGCCGCTTTAAAGCTGTCATTTATTTTAAAAACTACATCTCCCATAATGCATGCCAATTAATTTACCTGCAAAATGACTGCATCCCACCACTAGGTGGAGGTGCACAAGGTTCAAAAGTAGCTGGTAGATTGAATGTTTCGCCTGGTAAAACCTCCTTTTTGTTGCATTCTCGCAGGCTGCTTTTGCTGCAGCCTAGTTGTACTGGGAAGTGGGAATTTCCAACTTACAAGTCAAAAATTGTAACTGCAATGCCCCTCCAGTGGGAATTCCCTGAGAGTTCAGAATTTCTATCACACCTGAACAGTGAGTAAAACTCTCTTACTTTTACTTTTAATAGTATTTCTGTATTTTTTTATTCCACATTTAGACAGTCATATACATATACTTTTAAGTGTTTATAACAGGATATGTTAAAACACTGTTTCTATGCAGGAAATACCACCTAGAGCTCAGTTGTTGGTTAGCGGTGCGCAGCTGTGTCAATGAGAAAGGAACGTGACGTTTCATGTTTAGTCGAAGTTAAACATGAAACGTCAACAGTAATTATAATTGGCCCTTTGAAGGCCACCATAATACTTATGTGGCCCTCAGTAAAAATGGGTTTGACACCCCTGGTTTAAAGTGACCCTTTGAAATGGGATAAAGTTCATGGACAATTAATATATTTCTCTTTTGTATAGCTTGTTGAACAACCTGGAAAAATAAAAATTATACTGTGTTCTATGAAGCTAGAAGTCATGACTTGGATCTGGGAATGACATCATACCCGATTTAACCGCTTTCCTGTTACAAGTCAGAAAACCAGAAGGTTTTGCACGTTTGGCTCATTGACCAGGCTAACCACCATTAGCAATACAAGTCGATAACAATTCATTTCTCTGCATTCTGTTCACTCTAATCATGATTGGGAAATACTATGTGTATAACTGGCTTACTTGGACACAAACTGACTGAAAGGAAAATAAAATGGTTAATACTGCAGCAACTTTTGGTGCACAAATCAGCCATATGAAATTATGAGAATGAGGCTGTTGGGAAACTTCTGACTCTCTAAGTAGGAATTTCAACTTTGGGGATGTTCAAGTTGATTTACTGTATCTGACTTTGAAATTTTGACTTCCAAGTACAAATGAAACGCAATAAACTAATGGTTAGTTTAAATCTTATTGTTCAGAAAGATATTTACAACATTTAAGATATAAATTAATCATGACCCTGCCACAGAACCCAACTTCAAAACTATCTAAACTATCCCTTAAATATAAATGGACAACATGCTATAAGATTAGCACTGAAATACATTAAAAAAATAAATGAAAACACAAAGTAATTTTTAAGCACTTCTTTTCTTACATTCAAATGAAAATAGCATTATAGGCCAAATCTCACAAATGTTCTCCTTTTTTAACATATCTTATAATAAAACAGACAAGAATAAGTAACAGTTGTAAGTTAACGCATGATTTTCAATAATTTAACATGTTGAGTAGGTTAAAAGTGTTTGGACACAAACTTGGCATCAGAGGAGGGTTTTTAAAGGTAATTATAAATGTACAAGACACAAAAATAGCATCTATGTGTGTACTATATTTTCCTATTAGCTTTCTTACTGAAAAGATTATAACTTCAAGAAGGATTTGCTTGTTTTTATCAACCCAAACCTGAAGGAAGACACACTTCTCTATTAGAAAAAAGGACACGATTACCATTCATGACAGATGTGTAGGTGTGAGCTCGTAAACACACTCCACACCAAACATACAACACAAACACACACTCGTGACGTGGAAGTCTCAGAAGCTTTTGATTCCTTATTCAGTTTTTTTGCGCTCTGATTAAACCCACAGAGAAGAGCCCAATCGTGGCATCTCAGCAACATCTTGTTTGCAGTATTTGTACAGAACGTTATCACACAGTAATACCAGACAAATAAATAAGAAACGTGGCACAAACTGATGCAGAAACACAGAAATCTCTATGATGTTTTTGTTCAATATATCTGTGTTAATCTCCAGTGTTTGTAATGAGTTAAACTGAAACATGGTTAGAAGAAGAGAATTTTTTTACAAAAAACTTTTTGCCTTTGTCGCAGCCTTATGATGATTGTCTCTGATTATTTAATTGCAACAGAACAATTACATTTTTTTATCATATTTCCCAC
>JAVKLF010000021.1:12172568-12188871 GCA_034783495.1 Millerichthys robustus
GATATCAGGAGCGCAGCAGGTCGCAGCCCACCACAAAATGTCAGAAGCCTTACGTATGTGTTTTCTACAATACGACTATCTGAGCCTTCTCCCCACGCTCAAGTCCTCCGAACAGACGGAAAGGTCAAGAGAGCAGACTGGTGATCGTGGAACTCAGCCAGCTTCTTCACTGCATGTTCTTTTTGACACAAATTTATTGATTGAGCGGTTATAGAAGTCACTTGAGTTTGTGCGGCTCAGTTCTTTGGCTGATGTACAAACTGTCGTTTGTAAGTATAATTGCTGACTCAGCATTCAGCCAATTGTTTTTCCTGTTCGTGGTTTCTACAATAGGTTTGTTGGACTGTGACTATGTCAGCATACTTTCAACTTTTTAACCCATTCACACATCAAAGCATTTGGCTTGTTGAGATACCATGGCTTTGATTTTTGATTTTTGTAACTCTTAGATGTTAAAAGTTCAACTTTATTGCATTCCTCTTCATATCCTTGAAAATTGTTGTGCTATTTAAAATCTACTTCAGTTTGTTTAATTTATTTCAGTGACTAGTTTACTGATTTTGGCTTTCAGCTACTGTTCTGTTGATTTTAGCATTAAGCTGCTCTCTTCTTGGTTTTAGCTTTTAGCTACTGTTTTACTGATTTCGGTTTGCAGCTGCTGTTTTGCTAATAGCTATGTTTTTGCTACTGTTCAGTCAGTTTTAGCGTTAAGCTACTGTCTTGATAGTCTTACGTTTAGCTACTATTTTTGATGTTTTTAGATTTTAGCTATTGTATTTGTCCTACTGTTTTACTAGTTTTAGTTTGTAGTTACTGTTCTGTTGATTTTAGTATTTAGCCACTGTCCTTTTTTATTCAGCTGTTAGATATAGCTGTTCAGATTTTAGCTACTGTTCAGTCTTTTTTAGCTACTCCTCGTACTGCTTTTAGATTTTAACCACTGTCTTTGCACCTTTTACCCTTTAAGTACTGTTTCCCAATTATTAGCCATTATTTTGTCATTCTTCAGTTTTAGCTACTGTTTTGCTGGTTTTAACGTTACAATTCAGTTTCAGCCTCTTTAATAAATTCATTTACTGTTTTAGCTCCAAAGCAATGCAAACCTTTGGGAATCAGCAGAGCTTACAACATCGTTGTCAGCATCTAAAAACGGAAAAATTAAAAACAATAAACTATGGTGAACGGCATCCACTCCTCTTATTTCCTCACATCTCAGAAAGCATCCAAAGCCAACACGGTTGTCATCAAAGGCTTCCACGTGCACATCTTCTGTCTGTAATCGGCTGTTTTTGCTGCGATGAGAGGGATATTTTTCACCAAATAAAGTTCGTTTTTTTTAAACTGTTCAAAGGTATAATCTCAGAGGAGAGACAGACACCTGGAGCCCTGTTAGTGTTAATAACTGTTTGGTGATGTTTAAGGAAAAACATTCATCTGAATTTAGAAGGGACAACAACAAAAGAAATGGTTTGCGGCTCTGTTTTGACGTCAGGTTCCGAGCTGCTCGAAAGTTTTTGTCCAGCTTTTCTTGTTGTTCATGTTCTGCTTTAAAAAGTAGTCAACCATAAAGAGCAATTGTTTCATCAGAAGTTTACATGCACTCTACATCTGCATGAAATTTATTTCAATTTTGCGATTTTATTGATTTCTTTGAGCCATTTCTTTCCCAGGTTGGAATGAGTAAATTATGTCCGACTTCAGTGATTTATAGGAAACAATCTTAAAAGATGTGGCATTCAGAGCAGGAGTTTCTTTCTTGGTTGGCCTTCTCTCAGTCCAGGGCGATGTAAAACTGGTTTTACTGTGGACAGGGACACTGCTGTTCCAACAGTTTGTTCCAACTTGGCCCACATCCCTCAAAGAATGACGGCCCTTTGGTGGTCCAGATTTATTTTGCCAGAGATGGTCCATCCATGGGCCTGCACCACATAAACCAAACCATGAACCATGTGGGATAGTTCATAGTAAACCCAAGCCGAGGGTTTCTGAGTTGTTCCTATACATCCCAACTTCAATTCTTTCAGCTGCAGTCCATCATGATCACTAGCTCATTGGGGATGTTTGAACCTTAATCACCAATTTTCAACGATTTAGTTAAATGAAAATATGTAATCGAGTGTGTATGTATAATTTTGAATCTGCGTGGATCGTTAAAAGACCACGATAAAACCAAACTTGTGTACAAAACTTGCATTGTTTTAGAGCTGTTAAAGTTGTGGGATGAAAATCAGTTTGACTAAATCATTAGAAGACATTCATGTCTGTGCTGATAAGTTGTAAGCTTCATCTTCCACTTGTCCAGAGTCGGTTCCTCTCATTCAGCCACGCCCCCTCTCACCTGTCCCCAGTCAGCAATCAATCCTCCACTTTCCCATGTTCCTCAGTCTGAAGTCTCGCTATTCACCTTCACGACACTATTCTGATTCTCTTCACTCGTCCCTTGATCCCAGGAACAGGCATCAGACTGTAAAGGGTTTTGTTTTTGGTTTCTTCTTCTGCCAAATCAGCTTTTTGTTTTCGCTGAAATGCAAAAACGGCATGAATAGCAGACAACAACACACACAAAAAATGTATTTGTGGTTTATAATATACGCATTAAAACATATCTTGTGTGATGTGGTAAAATTACGTTCTCGTGTGCTGTGTCGTTATTTCTGAAAAACACCTTTCATCTGTCCACAGGGAACAATCAAAATATTCAGAGAGTGAACGCAGCCTTCAGTTCTATTTGTCCACATTAACTTTGTTCATAGATCTGTTTACAACATGTGATATATTAGTTGTTCATGAACACAAAAATCCCACATCAAAAGTTCTGAACTGCCACTTTAAAGTTGTAGAAAGTTAGTATTTGATGCTCTATCCAAAGACAAAGGTACTGTTTGTATGTGGCTCTGCATCGGTGCACATCCTCTTTGTTGTTGTTTTTGCTCCCTCGTTAAAAGCTTATTTCTACATCGTCCATCTTGGGTCCCTCAGTCCCCCCCGCAACCACCACCACCACCCAACCCTGCACCACCCCACCCCTTCTGTCTTGTGCAAGCAACAATAGTCTATTCTGTGGCGTCCCGTGCGACTGCAAACACACCCAGAGCCAAGGCCACGGTGCGAGGGGAGACTGTTGGCCCATGTCCAGCTGGGAGAGACACTGGCTCAGTTCTCGCCTGATGGTGTGTGTGTGTGTGGGGGGGGGAGACAGGTCCTGTTTGAACTGGCAGTGGTTAGCAGTGGTCTAGTTATGTGTTTAGTAATAAATGCTTCTGGATTCTCAGGTTCATTTCAGTCAGCGTGATTAATGGGTTCTCTTCGTGGAAAGGTCATTTTTGAAGTCCCTATAATAAAAAATTCAGATTCCAGAGTGAAATCTTTTGTAACGCCACCCTCACATTTTTGTGTAGACTCGGGGGGTGGAGCTAGACATTCTTAAAATGGGTGGCCAAGGTGTCATTTAGGGGGCCACATATTAATAGAGAAAACTACCCTGGGTTTAAAAAATCAAGCTGACAAGGAACCAAGTGCGACAGTTTGAGGGTGGAGATACAACGCTTTAGTCTGAAATGGGTGGGCCACCTTCTGAGGATGGACAGTCAGGGTATCCTTAAAGTAGCATGGTGATGGACACCACCTGCTAAAGGAAACGGGGAAGGCCAAAAACAACATGGCATCAGATCTGTAGAAGATGTATCTCACCTGGGGTGAAGAACAACATGTGATCAGTGACAGAAACAAATAGAGGCAGCTGATCGAGGCCTTATGTCCCAAAATGGATAAAGAGGACTGTGTAAGTCAGTGTTTTCGTGGAATTGAGGCTTACATCTTTGTAGCTGGTTGGGGAACTCCTGAAAGTCCCCGTCTATCACAGGATGCTCCACACGCTCCCACATATTGGCACAATGGAACCACTCAACCCCGATCCCTGACTGTTGCTCTACCAATTCATTATTTCCTATCATGACAATCTGTTTCTGTGTGACACCGCCTCCAACACACACATTCTGCTGCCTCCTCTGTTAAAGCCAAACGCTTTTTATTGTCTGATAACACAGATATGACAGACCAGTGGGTCTGCACCAGCCAGCCTAATTATATAATTATCCCTTGTCTGAGCGCGGTCGAGACGAGGGAGGACTTTTGTGTGGCCGGCCAGCGGAATGTGATGCACTTGGCAATTTTCAGCAAAAGGGCAGCTTTCTGGAAGGCAGTGCCAAAAGAGAGGAGAGGAGGGTGAGATCACAACTACCGGTGCCCACTCATTTTTTTTTCTCTTTCTTTCTTTCCCTGAGATTGTTCCTGCCTGTCCTGCAGCCTTTCTATCTGGATCTGGATCTGGCCCTCTGACATCTGGACAATCCCCATCTCTCTTCTGTGTCTGTCTTTGTCCCCAACATTGAATCCCTGCAGCTTGTGTGAATTCTGCCATCTCCTGCACACGGAGCAGCCTAGCGACGAGAACTGCTCGGGGGATCGGGCCTTGACTGATAAGAGCTGACAGGTCACTCTGCCGCTCCGGTGTCTGATACTGCACTCAAAGGCACTGCTTTTGTTTCGGCGTGGATAAGAAAGAACCAGGAGCAGGTGTTAAGGGAGATTACGGTGCTGGCATACTTTTGCCTCCTTCTGGAACCAAAGTCAAAACCAACACGTTCTCACACACCTCCAGTAGGCGATTCCGACCTTTCTTGTGACCTTTACATCCAGGGTCTCTCAGTTCTTTGCACATCCCTACTGGTGATTTTATGAGTTTTTGTCAGAAGCCTTTTATTCTCGCTAATGAAAACAGCAGGGTTAACGGTATTTTGACGCCAAAGCTCTCCTTCTGAATTCCTCCTCATGAGCTGCTGTATAATTTAGGAACCTGATGAAGCTCCAACACTGAACAAAGAACAGGGACAAAGTATGAAAATAATGCAGAGAATGTGAAACGTATGGCATGGAGCTGTAGTTTTAATCTTACAGTCAGCATGTGTTGTGTTGTTAAGTCCGAAACCTTTTTGAACAGTGACGCAGTCTCTAGTCTTTGTCTCGTTTGTCTCTGTGTCCCTGTGATGGACTTGCAACCTGTCCATCTGGATGTTTATTTATTGTCATTGTTACAACAAAGAAATAATCTGCCAAATACAGATTTCCTTACGTTTTGTGCAAATATAATTTATTATTGCAGCTATTAACATGTTTTACGCAAGAGGCATCCACGATGCTCAGCGCCAGTCAAGAGTTTTTTTACCTTTTGAATGACTTGTTCCAGTTAGGTTTTCAGAATTAGAAAGCTTCTTTTAAGAAAATCCTAACTGCTGAGTGCAAGTGGACCACATTCTTAGCTGTAGTAGGTTGAGCAGGGACATGTGGTCAAGGACAAAAATCTTCACGATATTTGCAGCAGAAATGATGACTAACAGCACATGAGAAACTCCCATAGAACTCCAAGTTGTGTGTCTGGTCCCTGTTTCAGCCCCCCTCTGGTTGTTACACAGCATGAAGTATGTGAAAGAATGCAGGGCTGACTGAGGGCCCAGTTTTCCCATCTCGAGCGTGCCCCTCGATTATTTTTTTATTGACAAAGCAGAGAAGCTGATTATCTAAAGTGTCACTATATTAATACCAACATTATTCATTTTGTCTGAATAAACTTGGATGCGTACGAAAGCTTGTACGTTTGAGCCAATTTGTCTGTGTGGCTACGAGGACACCATTGTTTTTGTGCTGAATGTAGTAAACTATAAAAAAAAAATATGTTGGCACTGAACTAGGGAGGTAGTTTCCCATCAGGGAAGCCTGATGGCAGCCAAAGTTACTCAACTGTTTTGTTTCTGAGAGTATAAAACTTCAAAATAAAGGGTTTGGGAATACTTTGAAAAGAGATTTTTGCCAGTGAAAGGAAAAGAAATCAACATTTCTAAAGCATCTAACAGATCTCTGTGTATGATGTCATGTGAAAACCTTTTTTTTCTCATGCTAAACTAACATTTCCGTTCGCCCTCCTCTATTGTATTACCCAGCTGACAGATGGAGACCACCACAGAAAGAGGCCAGACTTTTCCTGGTGAGGTCAATCAGTACTGTATTCAGAGCTTTGATTCATATTGTGGAAATTGGTTTTTCTTTCTTTTTACATTACAACATTCCTTGAAGGAATACAAACAGACTAAAATCATCCTATGACAGGAAATACGGTAGTTGCAGCCATTTTGGTCAAACCTTGTACATTGTGTTTTCCACAACCCCATTGTGAAATGGGTTCATGCTCAAAGTATGTGATAATTCCAAAGTATTAATGTACAAAATCTCACTTTAATAACTGTCACACTGACTGAGGTAGAGTTGGGGTTTTTTTGTTGGTTGATTAGCTGTGGCAGCCATATTGAATTGGACTGACTCCAAAACCTAAACAGTTGTAGACGTTTAACTAATGCTTACTTTGATTGGAATCTGTCCAGCAGTTTATGAAATATATTGCTAACAGACATGCTTTACACCAACAGTTAATATATTGCATACTGTGGGGCGCTCACAGCACATATAGGGAATGAGTATAATTATAGTTTAAACAATACTGCAAATGTAAAGACAAATAGTGCCCTCGTGTGTTACAAAGTGTTAACTGCTTTATTCTTCAATCCAGTGTGACAAACACTTTTCTGTACAAAACAAATGACATCAAGTCTTGTAAAAATCAATTAGCTCTGTTTTATTTTAGTCACATTTGCCAACCTTTGTATGAGACAGTAAACTATGTGTATTTTCACTTTAAAAGTGCTGAAAAATAAAAAATATATAAAAACAAAAAAAGGACATGGTTAAAAATCTCATGATATTATAATATTATTAACACGTTAGATAAATTAGATAATAACGTCTGATAAAATTGTAGTTAATATTTTATTTTGGCAACCAAAAAACCAAATGTTTAAACTGAAAATATGTGAGGAGGGGGAGGGGTCTTTTTGAATTTTATGGCAGCAACACCATAAAACACCTCGAAAGATGGGCAGATGCTGCATTATAACAAATCATCATTGTCTGTAAACACGGTTAACAAATGCTGGTTGAAGTTGTACCACGCAAAGAAAAAGCCATTTGTTGACACAATCCAGAGATGATGGACTGGGGTGAAGTGTGGTCAAATGAATTAAAATTGGAAATTCATTTTGGAAACCTTGTCTTCCATACCATAATAACCATACTAAAGACAACAGGGACCATCCTGTTGTTTCAGGGCATATGTTCCCAAACTTGCCTCTCTGTTAGTATAGGGGTACATTGGTGCCTACAGCATGGGCAGCTTACATATCTATACATCTGGAAAGTATACACAGATTTTAAAACAACGTATGCACCCAGATGCATATTTCAGCAAATTAAAATACTGTGATAAACACTTTGTTCAAAAATGTTGCAGTATTTTTTTTAAGTCTCAAATATCAGAAACTGACCAAAATATGAAAAACAGAGCACAACTGTCAACAACACATGAATCTTAATTACCGGATATCTTACATTTAGAATATTTTACATTTAGAACCAGTCAAACTTCCACACAGTGACGGTTACAGCTAAACAGCGTAATTGTTTATTTCGACTGAAGCGGGGCAGCAGTCGTTCTTCAGAACGGGCTTCTGTACGGTGAGCTGGCAGCAGTCGATGTGTCTGAATTCAGCTGCGAATAGGCCAAAGAGGCAGAAGAACGCCACGACCGCGATCCATTCAGAAATAGCACCTTCAGACTCGTACGTTATGTTGAAAATACACACTGAAGAAGAAACGTCAAGGAATAAAACGTTAAAATGTCTGTTTGCTCAACAATCCTAATAAAGCTTTCTTTTCTCTAAATTTAGGCCCTTAAAAAAGCTATCAACAACGGGTAAGATATTAATTGTTCTGAACTTTTCAAGGAAAAAAAACACCTCAAAAGATCAGTCATATTTTTAGTTGTAACAGGGAACAAATAGACATGGTTAGACTTGTTTCCCAGGTGTAATTTTAAAAAACAGACTGAAAGGATACTGCCCAGCAGTGAGATGGTACAGAGGATGCAGAGGATGAACCTCACAGGGCCCACCCAGGGTCGGTCCACAGAGGGCTCTGCTCGATAAGTTAAATACAACTGGATCCAGAAGTAGGGCAGGCCCAGGACAAACGCCACAAACGCTCCTATGAAGTGTAGCTCAAAAATAACAGATGCCTAAATGGTGACAAAGGATATGAAATCGACAAGATTTAGTCGGAATGGAAAAACCAAATAGAAAAGAAAATCACTCTTATAATTAAAGGCCTATCAAGATGAGAAAGGATGGGGTTATTAGCCATTTTGTGGAAGAATTTTTTTGTTTGATCTCATGCAGTATTGTGACACCCACTCGCCTTTAGTGGTGGGCCATAAAAACTTTAGGTTTTTAAAGTACGCTGCTACTGCGAGCTCTTACCTGGAAATTGGAAGTGAAAGACAGTCCAACAGCAGAGAAGAATCCCAACCAAAAACCAACCACATTGGCCCTTCCCCGGTAACCAAAGTCTGCAGCTTGCTGATATCGAATCCCCACAACAACAATGACTGCGAAAAACAGACAGATAACGGACAAAAGAGATGTGCGATACGTTCACTTTAACAGATCTCTTCAACCAACTATAGAAGACAGAAAGTAAACAAATAAACATTTCAAGATTTGTATGATTTCAAACCCCTAGAGCAGTGGTTCTCAAACTGTGTGACTGGGGGGGTATAAACATGCATATACTTGAATACTTGACACATTCTTACTAATTTAATCTGGGCCCTCTAAGTGGCGGGGGCACAGAAAAAGGATGGAGAATCACTGCCCTTGAGAATTGACTGTGTGAGGATTGTGAGATTGTGAGCTCTTTACTTAAAACGGAGACGATGTTACAGGTCTGGGCGAAGATGCAGCTCTGAGGTGGGTGTGCTGCACACTCACTGCAAACAGAATGAAAACCTGGAGTCAGACGTCAGAATTTATGCCTTCGTTATGAAGCTGAGGGTTTTTTTGCATTGAAATGAAAGAAAACTTTTTTTTTTTTTAGAGCAAGTTCAAAAGTTTTTTGTATCAGCTCCATTCTGAAAACGTTGGGATTGTGCAATGTAAAAAAACCAGAATGCAATGATTAGCAAACCTACTAAACTCATATTTTATTCACAATAGAACACATTTAAACACTTTTCACAATTGCTGCCCCCCAAGACCTGACTCATGGATGGATGGATGGATGGATGGATGGATGGATGGATGGATGGATGGATGGATGGATGTTTTTAAGTGGGAAATACGTTCTTGTCTTAAGCTTTTTTTAATGTGTTGCTACCAAACTATTCTGAATTACTTTTTAAAAATACCTTTCCTTATTTAAACACTCATTGTTCTTTCTATGTACCATTGTAAATGAAATATAGGTTTATGGAATTTTCAGATGGTTGCATTTTGTTTGTATTGACATTACTCCCAACAGTTTTGAAAATGGGGTTGTATTTTACTTGCTTCAGTCAGCCTCTACTATAATTTTAAACAGTAAGGATTTAAACCAACCTGATGTACGGCATTCCTTTTGTTAAGTTGACCGCTCCGTTTGTCACAGATACAACAAATCTGATGAGAGGAAAACAGGACTGTTGAGACACTGCAGTTTCTTTTAAATTTAGGTCAGATGGAAGATTCAAAACCACTTTGCTGTGGTTGGGTTTGACATTTATTTACTACAGACAATAAGGGATAGTTCAGATCTTATAAAACAGAATTCTATTAAATAGTTATGACCAATGATTGTCTGTTTAGATTAACTTTTGAATGACCTCAGTTTGGATAAATTTAGTTTTTTAAGCAGATTGACAAAGTGAATTGCGCTCTCTGAAATATATTTTTTAAGTGCTACAGCTAGATGCTGCTGCTATCAGATAGAACCATAATATTCTCTGTAAATAAACGTGATGACGAACTGGCAGACGTGAAGAATTTAAAACTAGTATTAAGATGAAACAACTGTAAAAACTCATCTGCAAATATCTAGATATATACATGTACTGTATACACAGAATAAATACCCAGAAATAAATATAAGAATTTGCACTAAGATTTGTAACAAGTGGTATTATTCCTTTAAAAAAAACATATCACCGTCTTTCAAGTCAGAGTTTTAGACTAAGAAAATCTACTTCTGAGAAATAAGTTAGACAAAAACAATCTCAGATGTGTTGTGAGTGACTTTCAGCTGTTATTCCATCAAAATTTAGCTCAGTATCTGAAAATTATTGGAGTTGTTGTCATTTTTGTTTGAATTTTATCCAAACCCTAAACAGTTGTAGGCGTACACTGAATGATCATTTCATGAGAGTTTCGATCTGGTAACCTGTTGGTGGTGAGCAGAAATAAAAAAACAATAAAGGCATTTTGTGACTGTAAACAGCCACAATCCACTACATGCTGCTTTGTTGCTCATATTTCGATTTTCAGCCAATTTACATTACTTTTTTTTTTATTTACGCCAATACGAAACGGTTGTACAAGAAGACAAACAACTCACACTGTCCATATGCCCCCTATTCCAAAGACAGCCATGAAGATGGGGAGTAGCGCAAACTGCCACATCCTGTTGGCTGATATGAGGAGAAATACACAGAAAGAAGACTGTGCCTTACAAACTACAGGATATGGTTTAAAAAATGACAATAAAACCCAATTAAAGCAACAAAAAGATGAAACAGAAGACCTAACACTCAAACTAGAGAGTAAAGTCGTGTACTTACTGTTCTGAGGAATGGCAGGTGACAAATGGAGCTCTCTCCTAAAACACTTCAGGAATTTATTAAATATCTCCTCGCTTATTTCATATCACAAGTACAAGATATACACCACGCCACTGCACTTTGTCCTGATTCTGCTGAGTCACAGTAATGAAACTCGTAGTAAGATCATTGTGGATGTTTTTTAGGGCTGATTATCTGAGGCTAAAGATAAAGATGATGTTATTAATGGGGGAAAAAATGTACATAAATATTTTAAAAGTCACAACAAAACTCTTAACACTACGTGGCACCAGTACTTCTTCGTCTTTTCTGTGTTTTCTGAAAAACGGTCAAAATTGTAAATCGACAGGAAGATTAATCATCAGATTTATGTTCATTAATGACTAATCCTACATTTTGATTATCATTTTGTTGAATATGACTCTCGTCATGGCCAGTCATACACAAATATACACAAGCACTGTAAATAAAATCACAAAATCTTTAACCATAACTTTCTCCAGTGGCTATTTAGAATGGTGCAGAGGTTGGAATTTCCCATTTTTGTAAGGTCCTGGCTGCTCTTAGATAAGGCGAAACACAGCTTATCAGGGGTGCATCATGGGTAAAAAAAAATCTCTTCTTTGGTCTCATCTGCCCAAAAGACATTGCTCCAGAACTTCTGTGGTTCATTCGGATTAAACTTTGCACATCTTAAACTTTGCTGTGTTCTTTTAAGAGAAAACCTCCAGATCCTTCACTGTCATGACCTTTAACCTGCTAATTGAAGCCTGTAGAGTCTGAAATGGGAGCTCACAGATTTGTTATTTTACTGGTGACTGCACAGTCTGACCTTGGGGTGAATCTGCTGGGTAGGGTTATGGTAGAGCCTGGAAGCAACAAGGGTGAACTTGAAGTTTTCACATGCATCTTTTCAATTTTAGCCTCATTTTTTATTAAATAATCCTCTTCTTCTAAAAAATTAACTGCCTAATTTATGTTTTGTGTTTCCTGAAAAGCTTTAAAAAATGAGTTTAAGGAACGTGATGAAATAATAACACAATGGAACCCGTTGTGTGGTTAATGATCAGTATGTCCTGATATGTGAAACCTTTAACCTGGAAAAGTGTGGACTTCCTTTGTCCAAGAACTGTAAAATGAGCAAAAATCTAAATAACAACTATGCATTCATTTGTCTTTTTCTCATATGCAACACAACATGAGATCATTTTAATTTTAGGGAATCAATTGCAGCAGGCATAAATAAAAACAAATAAGAATTCAACAATTGTCTTTATTGAGGTATAAATTAGTAGTCTTCATGCACAAACATCCTGATGGACCATCTTCCTGCCAACTGTGCACAGAGTGTAAAACTAGGCACGTATATGTTACAGCTCAAGTTCAATCTTAACGTCCATCTTGGCCTTGTATGGTTCCAGCAGGGGGCGCACTTCTTCAGACAGGAACCTGGCAACCTAAAAGACAAAACAAAAAAACAAATATATATTGTGAATGCTTGCATGTTTTATGAGTAACATACTTGCCCAAAAGTAGCCTAAGAGACGCAGCTAGACACAGACTGGTGATGATGTACCTGTTGAGGAGCTCGGCCAATAAACGTTTTGGGGTCCAGCAGAGCGTCCAGCTGCCCCAGGATGGGTGTGAAGTAGGGATCTCGCTGCACTCTGGCCAGCAAGTCGTTGTCACCCCCCTCTTGTTTAACTACAGCTGCTGCCTCCTGGGACAGAACGCGGATCTTCTCGTGACAGTCCTGAATTAAAAATATATATAAACTTAATATAATGTTGCACATTTTGAGGCAAACACTGCAATCAAACAATTTCTGTATTTGTCAGTGAGACTTCTGAACCCGTCCACAGATATTTAGAGCCACTCCTCGTGGGCAAACCGCTCCACTTGTCTCAGGTTTGAAGGCTTCCTTCTCCAGACGGTACGTTTGAGCTCTTTCCACAGATGATCGATAAGATTTACATCAGAGCCCCTACCTGTCTGTTCTCTCCAGCCTTGACCATCGCCATGATGATGTTCTCCGTGGCCATGAAGGGGAGCTCGTGGCGGATGTGTCTCTCAATGACCTTTGGGTAGACCACCAGACCCTCTGTGATGTTCTGCAGGGTGCTGAGGATGATGTCTGCTGTCAGGAAGGACTCTGGGAGGGAAATCCTCCTGTAAACAAGGAAATCGATGTAAAAAAAAAACTGCTGCCAAACTAATTTCAATCTTAATACTAGAATTCTGCAGGAATTGAAACTGCGTGTGAATTGTCTGACCTGTTGGCGCTGTCATCCAGCGTCCTCTCTAGCCACTGGACCGAAGCCGTCTGCAGCGGGTCAGCCATCAGCGCCACCAGGTGTCGGGCCAAGCTGCAGCAACGCTCTGAGCGCATGGGGTTCCTCTTGTAGGGCATGGCACTGGAACCTAGCGGGGGGAAGGGGCCGCGTCACGGACCGACACAGTTTGCACTCTCACGGTAAATCGTGCCTTTTTTTACATGTTTTGGCACCGACCAGCTGTCTGAGTCCACCATTGTGCAAACATACCAATCTGCTCCTTCTCAAAAGGTTCTTCTATCTCCTTCAGGTTGGCCAGCAAACGGATGTCTGTACAGATCTAAAGCAGATGATTAATTAAAAGTGAGCCTCATCAGGGTAATTCTTCTGAAAATGTGCATCAACGTTAAATCATAAGGCGCTACTAGATGAAGATGTTTCTTTAAAATTCTCAGCTGACCTTGTGAACAGTCGCTCCTAAACTGGCCAGGTTAGACAGACAGTCGACATCCACCTTCCGGCTGTAGGTCTGACCCGTCACCAGGTAAGCTCTAGGTAAGAAAAGAGGAATAATAACAAAAGCATTTTCTACAATCAGGTAAAGACTTAAAGCCAATTCAAACATCGTAGCACAACCTTTCTGAACCAGGTGCTGATGTCGGTTCAGAAGTCATTCCTCTTTTGAAACTGTTTTTGTTTCAGTTTTAGTCACATCAGGCCTCTTCAAACATGCACTTCAACTCATTTTTCTGTTTGTCGAAACTGCTGGGACACCACCCCGTCCATAGTGAAGCCAGATCAAGAGTAGAAACCACTAAGCTAGGCAAACAATTTGGTGTTCTAACAAGATTAAAACACCAGACTGTTTATAGAAAGATTTTCCTCCATTGTTTAACGAGAAGAAATAAAGCTGTCCTGAAAAACAAACATACAGATTTGAGACGCCTTACTTTTTAAAACCAGCCATCTCAGTCACCATCTTGTCCAGCTCCTCCACCTGGTGTCAGACGAGAAGAAACGTCCCTTTTTAAATCCTTTCCACCACGTTTTCACACATTTAGCTTCACCGGCTGGTTTAACGAGTCGCATTTTTATTTCCGACCTTGTCGTGATCCCCCTGAAAGAGCTGCAGGAAGCTGGCCTGGGTGCCAGTGGTCCCCTTGACCCCTCGGAAACGTAGGTCGTCGCGGGCTCGCTGCAGGTTCCGCATGTCCATCGCCAAGTCCTGCAGCCACAGGCACGCCCGCTTCCCCACGGTGGTCAGCTGGGCCGGTCTGTGCGGAGAGCAGGACGTTACGGAGATGCTGACCACAGAGAAAATGTTCCAACTGGAGGGGTGAAGCCGTAAAACGGACTTACTGATAGTGTGTGAAGCCAAGCGTAGGAAGCTCCGCGTGTTTCTCTGCAAAGTTTGCCAGTCGGTCAATGACTCGAGCCAGCTGCAGAAAGAGGGAGTGCAACTTTAGCTTATTGTGTATTACATCGTTATCAACACAGACATGTTCATTTACTGATTGGCCTTTATTTTATAAAAAATATATGTCATGAAACTGTACAAATTGAAGGCCTATCAATCCTAATAGAATGGATATCTAGAATTTTGCAAAAATTATCATAACCTTATGCACTCATGCAAGTGCGTGTTGTAAATCACTCTCAGCTCCAACCACGCCAAATTTTAGGTCAATATCTGTAAAACTGACTGGATTATAACTATTTTTGTGTTTTCCAAAGTCAGTTGCCAGCAGCAGACATTTTTAAATAGGGTTGACTCCAGATATTAATCAGTTATAGATAAATATCTGTTTGACCTGTGGCCCTCAGGGAGGCGCTACAGGAACATTAGGACAAGGACAGACAGACTCGAGAACAGCCTTTAACCACTCTGAACTCTAACATGCACTGATTTTTTTTCAGTCTCAGCTACTACCACACCAAACCTCAGGTCAATATCAGTTCTAGTTCAGTCCTATTTGTGTGTTTTTTGACGGTCAGCTCGAGGTGACAAAAACCTTCGAAAGGGTTGACACTGAATATTTATCAGTTATAGATGAACACTCAGCTATTACTTTCTGCTCGGTTCATTACAAGTCATTTGGTGGTTCATGGGATATTTTGCTAACAGACACACATATAAAAGCCATAACATTAATGTCTTCCTTTTGCTGTTTTGTGGTGGTAATAATGAAATGAGTGCAATCATTTCTACACAGCTGAGGCTCAGTTGAGCGTGTACAGATGGACCCCTGGCTAACAGCTGAGGCTCGCCTTGGGTAAAAGGATGTCGAAGCCGTCACGCAGCATGATGAGATCCTGAGGGAAAAAATAGACAAAAAGATAACTACTTTGTTGGTTGGTTTTTTTCATCAGAAGTCATAAACTTTGCTTATATAACTGTGTGAATATTTGTATTTACAGTGTTGTCTCCGACGTAACACGAGGTGGCTCCGAGGTGAATGATGGGCGCCGCGGTGGGGCAGCAGTGGGCGAAGGTGTGGACGTGAGCCATGACGTCGTGTCGGAGTTTGCGCTCTTCGGCGGCGGCCATGGCGAAGTCAACGTCTTCGGCGTGGCTCTCCATCTCCTGGATCTGAGCGTCGGTGATGGGCAGGCCCAAAGCCTGAGGGAAACAATCGCAGGGAGAGAAAGTCAACGAAACGAACAATGAAGTTGTTTTGGGATTTTTTGGTTTGATTTGGGGTTTTTTTGCAAACAGTAATCAAAACAAGACACGGTTTTAGAGATTTCCAAGGCTTTAAGACTTTTAGAAATTAAAGTTGAAAACGTTTTTCTTCATCTTATCAGGATAGATAGGGAAAGATCATTTGAAACAAAGTCAAGTCTGTTAGCAAAATATCTCATGAAACACGAGACAGATTTTGATTTCCCAGGAAATAACCACGGACTGAACTGTTACCACTGATTCACTTACGGAGACAACCCAATTTAAGATGGTCGCCACAGCCAACTGATATGTTAAACACAAATTTGGCTAGAGGTAAGTCAATTTTATAGATAAATGATGTGATTGTAGCCAAAAGTTATAAAATATGATATAAATATCTCATAAACCACGGGGTGGATTTAGATGAAACTCAGAAGGTAATTGTTGGATGTACAGCTGCAACCGATAAAACTTTTGGAGAAAAATGTGTTGAAGATGGCGGACACTTTCTGCTGATGGAGCCGGTACGGAAACATCTGCTGAATTTATAGTTTCCTCAGCTGTCTATATCAGAGGTCACAGAGGTGGGAAAGGACTGGCAGACCCTCTCTCCCA
>JAVKLF010000021.1:12348353-12367146 GCA_034783495.1 Millerichthys robustus
CCACAGCTTGCAGTTTTAGAAAGTCATCCAGCAGTTTATTTGTTAGCTGCGTCCAAAGAGATGATCTTACAGAAAACATGTTATGCCACCTTGTTTTGTGTGTGTGTGTGTGTGTGTGTGTGTGTGTGTGTGTGTGTGTGTGTGTGTGTGTGTGTGTGGAAATACTGTTGGTGGGTCAGGGGTTTGAATTGAGTTTAGGTCAGGTTAGGGGTTAGGTATTTACTGGTGGTTAAGTTTAGTGTTAGGGGTCAGAGTTAGGCTGTAGAAATGACCAGTAAATGATTGGAAGTCAATGCAAAGTCGCCATGGGGACCAACGTGTGTGTGTGTGTACGTAGTAACCTTGATAGAACCGTATACTTTACTTCTCACTGCGTCACTTAGGTTTTTCTGCTCATTACCATTCTCTGACATTCATAAACCCACATTCTTCCTCCTCACAGACTCTTTATGCAGCAGAATTCATTAAAGCAGCCTACACTCTGATCAGCTACATTTTTATGCATGTAGCATTCTGGTCATACTTTTTATGTGTGTTTGCGTCTTTTGTAGTATTATGTGCCAAGAACCTCGCAAAGAAAGACTTCTTTCGTAAGTACTTCCACTTAAGTGTTTTTATTCACAGTATTATTTGGTTATAATGACTCGGCGTACACAGTGTATTTGTTTTAGTGTTATCTGAGGTATTTCCAGAAACAAAAGGGACATTCACATTGTTGATTTGAAACAGTACACTTGGTTCTGATTCATACTGTGTGTGTTGCAGGCCTACCGGATCCATTCGCCAAGGTCGTGGTGGACGGATCGGGTCAGTGCCACTCCACAGACACCGTCAAGAGCACACTGGATCCCAAGTGGAATCAGCACTATGACCTGTGAGTCTCCATGCAAGTCACACAGCTGTTTCTTGTTAAAAGTCTTATTCAAACGCACATAAAATAAATGAAACAATAATGTATACTTTTTAAAATTCTGTTTGTTTTATGAAACTTTTTTTTTGCTGTTAAGCTGTTGACATGCTGTTGACATCGTTTGGAAAACAATATATGCCAATAATATTTGCTTTTTAGCTACATTGGAAAGACAGACTCCATCACCATCAGTATATGGAACCATAAGAAGATCCATAAACGACAGGGAGCAGGGTTTTTGGGGTGCATACGGCTGCTTTCCAACGCTATCAGCAGGCTAAAAGACACAGGATGTAATTTTATTTTCATCTGCTATTTTAAAATAGAAATATTTTAATCTTGCTCTTCTTTTAATAGGGCTGTTTTAAACAAATGTATTTTATTTTCTCTCTCAGACCAGCGTCTCGATCTGTGTAAGCTGAACTCCTCTGATAGTGATGCAGTGAGGGGACAGATTGTAGGTAAGGATGGACTTATAGAGTTGCAACTATCAGACAATTTAGTAACCAAACATTCTATAATTGAGTAATAGAGTATACACATGTAATGCTAGTTAAACTGCAGAACTTCAAGGCTTCTGCAGAACTTGAAGAGGTAAATAAATCTTAGAAACAGTTGTGTTGAAGCAGGGAAACAAGTAAAACATGCAGGATGGTGGTGCTTGAGGACCAGGATTGGACATCCCTGCTCTAACTTGTCCCTAGGTGTGAGTGAAAGTGTGAATGGTTAGTTGTCTCTACTGGCCTTTGTGTAATGTAAAGCCCAGCCTGGCCTGGGTCCAAACCCGGGTTCTCCATATTTGCACTAGCCATAACGATCGACTTCCAGCCTGATTTCTGGAACCCAGAGACCTGGGGTTGTGTTCAGACCAGGCAGCTGGGTCCAATTTGAAGTTGACCATCGATTCAAGTACCGTATTTTTCGGACCATAAAGCGCACCGGATTATAAATGAACGGGTCTGTTTTCACACATAGAGTGCCTCCTAATATAAAGGCACATTAAGCGAAACAAAACATTTAAATCAAACTTTATTTAACTACCGTAATTCACAATAACTCAACATTGTTCAGTTGTAAGACATAAAATACAAAACAACACACTCACATTTTCAGTTCCTAACTCTTCCATAAATCCATCAGAGTCTTCCTCCTCAGTGGAGTTAAACAGCTGGGTGATTTCAGCATCAAGCGTGCCCGGATCCTTCCCGTCATCATCCGAGTCGGTCTCGTTGCTGTTATTTAACTGTTCCGTGATTATTCCAGCCTTCGTTAAAGCTCGGACGACACTTGAGACCGGTACCTGAGCCCAGGCATCCACGATCCGTTGGCAGATAGTGGCGTAACTCGCTCGGCGTTGCCTTCCTGTCTTGGTGAATGTGTCTCTCAGCTGCTCTTTTCCCATGTTCTACAGCATGACTGGCCCCCGACGATAGCTGTAATGCTCCAAAAAATCAATCAAGCAGTAGTGGCTTTGTTGTTTTCCAAACTCATACGAAAACATTTTGATCGATATTTAAACGCCGTGTACCACATAAAATCTGTTCGATGTCAGTGAGCCTTTAATGTGCCCTGTATAGTCTATAAAATACAGTATGAATCATTTTAGCTCTAAAATTGTGTCCCTTTTTTGCGTGTTACTTTTTGTTATCAGGGTTCCGTTTTGCCACTCACACTCTCAGCTCGTTGAGTTTCACATCCTTCTTGTTTCAGTGAGTCTACAAACGCGAGATCGGATCGGCAGTGGTGGCCCTGTTGTGGACTGCAGAGGGCTGTTGGAAAACGATGCGTGAGTTTGTCGTCTAATGGTTGTGCAGATAGTGTCAGATGCAAACTTTATTTATTCCTAACTCTCAAATAAAAAAATTAAAAAGGCATTGACCCATGATATGATTTTATAGGTTAAAGTTGACTTTTCTTTCTTTCTAATACAGGCCTGTTTTTGAGGGGTGTTTCAGTGAGGAACCGCTGCCTTATTCTGACCCCACTGGTGCAGCGGGGGGCGGAAACTGCCGGCTGGACTCCCCGGGTCAGGAGAGCCGTCTTCAGTCACAGCGAATCAGAGGGCAGGACTCCAGAGGTCATGGCAACACCCCTCAGAACAGACCTCACGGGCATCAGCAACCACCTGACCTGCCGGAGGGATACGGTCCATTCAGAACTTTAATTTAAACCAACCCAAAACAAATACAACCAGTTTGTAACGTCTTCTTAATTTTTACTTATTTATTTGTTTAAAACAGAGCAGCGAACAACCGTTCAGGGCCAGGTGTACTTCCTTCACACACAGACTGGGGTCAGCACCTGGCACGACCCTCGGATACCTCGGTAAGATGACACAGCACCTCTCCACTTTCCAACAAAACCTGAATATAAGTGAGATCCACCTAAAAAAAACATGATTGTTGTTGCACTCAATGGAGAAAATATTAAAAAAAGAAACAAAAAGCTTTGGTATGTCGAGGCTGATGTCAGTTACTGATAACTATTCTCATTTTCTGGTTTCAGGGACCTGGCCAGTGTGAGTTATGAAGAACTTGGTCCGTTACCGGTGGGCTGGGAGGTCCGAAGCACCGTGTCTGGACGCATCTACTTTGTGGACCACAACAACAGAACCACACAGTTCACAGATCCACGTCTGCACACCCTTATCAGGTCTTAAATATGTTTATCTGTCTTAAACAGCAGGCTCTGTCCTGACATTTTCAGCGTGTACTGAACAAGTAGTTTTAGGGTTATTTTACACGTTAATCTAATCTGCTGTGAAGAAGAAGAAAAAAAATCTGTGAATCTGAGCATGACCTATTAACACTCATCAGCTTTGTTAACACCTCAGGGTGGTGTGATTTACAGAAATGTGGGCTCACGAGAGGTTTAGCTGCGTGGGGAGAATTCAGAGTTTCATCCCGTCCGCCCTTCTAGCGTTCTTCAATCTCATCATGTTTCCTTTTGTCTGCTTTCCTCCCTTGCTTCCTCTTCACCTTCCAGCCAGCAACCCCAAGCAAAGGAAACCTCCCAGGCCCCTCAGATGGAGGTGGGGGTCGATGAGGGGGGAGTCGGAGGAGTGAGCACTGGCGGAGGAGGAGGAGGAGACGGAGATGTGGCGGTGCGCTATGAGAGAGACTTGGTGCACAAGTTGAAGCTGCTCCGCCACGAGCTGTCACTGCAGCAGCCTCAAGCCGGACACTGTCGCATCGAGGTGTCCCGTGAGGAGATCTTTGAGGTATCGGGGGTGGAGTCATGGGATTTACAGATGTGGGGGCGGGAGACATCTCATTGAGCCTCAACTTTTACCCCCAACTGTCAAACTCAATCCGAAATGTAGTCTATTAAACAAGAGATTTCAGAAAACAGACTTAAAAATTGATATTAAAACATATATATTTTGGATTCCTTCAAGGGATACTAGGCCTTTAACTTTATCTTTGTGTTTGACGTGTTTTATTTCTGTGTTGTAAAGGAGTCGTATCGACAGATAATGAAGATGAGGCCCAAAGACCTGAAGAAACGACTGATGGTGAAGTTCAGAGGAGAGGAGGGTCTGGATTATGGAGGGGTGGCCAGGTGGAATGTCTTTTCACATCCTGATCCGTTGTGTCTCTGTGTCGCATGTTTGTTCATCCAAGTCTGGTAACAAATATCTATAAGCAGTAGCTTTCGCTCATTAGACTGCATCAGGTCCGTATCGGTGTCAGATTTAAAGAAAAAAACAACTAGTATGGGTTAATGTGAAATGGCAAATTTTTTGTTTTGTTTCAGTTTAACTTAATTTTCCACTACATTCAAAGCTTCTATCACAGTGCAGTTGGTATAATGTTTTTTTTATTTTCTCATTGTGTGTTGTGTGTGAAGTGATTGCTGCTAGTTAATTTTAATAAAGAAAGACCAATTTATCTGCACTAATTAGTGTAAAACAAGCATGTTGATTCTTGGGAAGGATTTTTCTTAGGTTACCATATTTTGCCTTTAATAATGCAATCTCATGTATAAGGCGACCCCTCATTTTTAAAACTTAAAAAGCATTTTAAAAATCTACTCCCCGTGTTTAATGCTAACACTAATTTCCTAGAAACTTCAGGATTTCATACTCTCTTGTGGGGAAGCGGATTATTTTGGGGATGCTAATGTTGACGCGACATCACGGGTTCGTAGCTGCACGTGCTCCTGCAGGTCGCTGGTCCACTCCCAGAGCAGATTGTTAAATTAGCAAGATGGACAGCTTCGAGGAGCAGCTTGTCTATTTGTTATTGTTTATTATGTTATTATTCAATCAAGGTTGTAGTAAATCTAACCCAGTTTAAAACTGAGTGACTTTTGTTTAATTGTTGACACTGTTTGTCTTCAGGGAGTGGTTGTACCTTCTGTGCCATGAAATGTTGAACCCGTACTACGGCCTGTTCCAGTACTCCACAGACAACATCTACACACTACAGATCAACCCCGACTCTTCCATCAATCCTGTGAGTTTTTAGTCTTTTACAATATAAGGCGCGTTTTAAGGTGGGGGGTGAAAATCCAGGCTGTCTGACTCAAGTCTATCACGTTTTCTCCTCAAGGACCACCTGTCCTATTTCCACTTCGTGGGTCGGGTCATGGGCCTGGCGGTCTTCCACAGTCACTACATCAACGGGAGCTTCACTCTGCCCTTCTACAAGCAGCTGCTCGGCAAACCCATCCAGCTCAACGACCTGGAGACCACCGACCCTGAGCTGCACAAGAGTCTCATCTGGATACTGTGAGGAAACAGATCAGCTCAGTCTGAAAAGCTTCCTGCCTATCTTGAGCATCTCTTTTTTTTTTTGCTTTAAGCTCAGTTCAGTTTGACTTACTTTGACGATCTTTGTGTAGAGAAAATGACATCACTTCGGTCCTGGATCACACATTTTGCGTGGAGCACAACGCCTTCGGGAAGTTCTCACAACATGAGCTGAAACCTAACGGCAGAAACATCCCGGTCACAGAGGAGAACAAGAAGGAATATGTCAGGTATGAAATGTTCTGATAGTTCCCCCCCTCAGATAAAAAGGGATCAGCTTTATTCTATATTTTCATTTTGCTGGTGTTTTTACGATGTGTTGCAGACTCTATGTGAACTGGAGGTTCATGCGTGGAATTGAAGCCCAGTTTCTGGCTCTACAAAAAGGTTTCAGTGAGCTGATCCCGCAGCACCTCCTCAAACCTTTTGACCACAAAGAACTCGAGGTAGATTTCAAAAAAATAACTGGGATATAGGGGACTGCAAATGTATTCACTCCCTCAGTATTCTCTATTTTAGTTTTCTTACAACCTGGATTTTAAAGATTTTTATTTGTAATAAATCTACTATCTATAAAAAATGAAATAAATTAGTTTTAAATAATTACACACATATGTATTCACTGTCTTGGCTTTGAAGCCCTGACCATTACTTTCAGAAGTCCCATAAGTTCCACATCTTTGATCAAAGCAAGCTATCTCCAAACAAGAGGCATCTTCAAGACTAAGAACCTCGGTACACATGTCAGAGATAAAGTTGTGGAAAACTTCAGATCAGAGTTGGGTTGTAAAAGATATCCCAGAACCATGACTATCCTGCAGAGCACCATTAAGTCCAGTATTAGAAAAAAAGGAAGTTTATGGCCTTAACAGCAAACCTGCTGCTAGAACCAGACTTTTAGCGAGAGGAGCGTCAGGGTGTTGGTTTTCCGTCTCAGGACGGCCTCAGGGCATCGTGCTGGACAGCTCTGGACAGAGATAGTGAGATCTGGCCCCATGTGGCCCCCTGGTTGCCAGTTGAAAAGCCATGGTAAACAGTTTGAATGCTCCACTTTTCACTTTTATATTTTCTGTCATATTTAAAGCTAGAAGAGGCTAAGGTGTAGAAGTAGTAAAGTAGTGCATCGCTTTCTCAACCCCAACATGTCCTGAAAATTTCATGACAATCTGTCCACAACTTTTTGACTAATCTTGTGCACAGACAATCAATCAAACCAACTCACTCTCCTTGGCGGAGATAACAAGTTCACGTTCCCATTTAACTTTAATAATGTCAAGTATTTATGAAAAATTTTCTACCTAAATTTAAATTAAAACAAAACTGAAGTCCAGGCAGCAAAAGCATTTCTTTACTGTTGCACCTCACTGTAAACGATTATTTCAGTGCTTGTAAAGAGTAAATGTATACCACCTCCATTCTTGTCAGTTGCCTTTTTAAGTGTTATTAGAACTTTTTAATTTCTTCATCTTTACATAGGATCACTTTTACATCCTAAATTTTCCCTCCTTTCCCCAAATCCCTCCTGTCTGCGTCTGTCCAGTTAATAATTGGTGGGCTGGGAAAGATCGACCTCGCAGACTGGAAGGCCAACACTCGCCTGAAACACTGCACAAGTGAAAGCAACGTGGTCCGGTGGTTCTGGCAGGCTGTGGAGGACTTCAGCGAGGAGAGGAGAGGGCGCCTCCTGCAGTTTGTTACGGGCTCCACCCGGGTCCCCTTACAGGGCTTCAAAGCGCTGCAGGGTGGGTCATGCACTGACGCAGACACGCCACACAGATTTAACACAAACCTGACACTGTGCTTCTTCAAAAGTAACATTGGTTTTCTTCTATTTTAGAATCTAAAATGAGAATTCCATAGATTTGTTTGCTGTTATATATTATACTGAAAGCCTTGGAGCCTTTTCTGTTTAATGACTGCAGGGTAATCAGTTTGCCACAGTAGAGCAGTGATAACTAGAATGTATGTGTGTAAGGCTCTACAGGTTCTGCAGGACCAAGGCTCTTCACCATCCATCTGATAGACGCCAACACGGACAACCTGCCCAAGGCGCACACATGGTAAGGACACACACACACACACTTAGATTTGTCTTTGATTTTTGTTTAAAAAGGGGGCGTGGCTAACGCTGCTTCGTCATCTCCAGTTTTAACAGGATAGACATCCCTCCCTACGAGTCTTATGAGAAGCTTTATGAGAAACTGCTGACGGCTGTGGAGGAGACCTGCGGCTTCGCTGTGGAGTGACGAGTCCACCGCCAAATCAACACAAACACACACACGGTTACATTCGCTTGCACTTCAACACAACAGTTTGACATTTTTACACACACACACACATAAACTGAACTTGGGAGTAAACATGGAGAATGCAGTGCAGCCAAGCGTCACATGAACTGACGGCCTCTTTGCCACTTCTGAACCAAACTTTTGACGGTTAACAGAGGAAGCACAGCAGGAGGACGTGGAAAGAAACAAAAAAAGTATTTTAAAAATTTTAAAAACGTTTTGAAGAAGCATTTTTACCCTTCAGTTTTAACACGCTATGATGTCATTCTGAGGAATGTCGAACCAGACGCCAGCCGAGCTCGGCTCTGGACAGCATCAGCCAATCACGTAAGAGCCTCCGATCCGAGACGAGTCGTCCTCTCTGAGAAGCTGATTGATCGTCTTCATTGCTTCACGTTAAACCACTGTCATGTGCGTCTGTGTGCATGTGGGAGATTGAGTGTGAGTGTGCATGTTTGCGTGTGTCAGGCATGGCACGATTCTGTAAAAAAAAAAAAAGATAAAATGAGCCTCAGTTTGATTTTTGTTTTTGTCTTTTATGTTTATACCTGCGACCACTCAAATCCACTCTGATATTTTATTATTTATTACTAAGTGATTACTGACCAAGCTGCTATACGCTCCACAGTGAGCCATCACTAATCTCTTAATCTACCAGAGCTGATGGGTCAATTCTCATGCAATGCAAGTAATCCACAAAGTGGGTTTTTATTGAATTTTGTTACTCATGTTACTGTCGAGGTGGTTCAGAATGCACAGTTACATTAATTGAAATGTAAAGGATTTTTTCCCAGCTCTCTTTTTAACAATGAAACTCACGATGTTATAAAGATGCCCAAATGTATGTCTTGGACTTTTTTTTATTATTTAAATAAGCTTCAAGATGAAAAGAAGAAGCCAGCATAAGGAATTTAACTGTGGCACGTATATTAAAATCCCTTTAGTCTTTTCATACACGTTGCATCAAATTGCCATTTTCTTATTCATGATGGGTTTTGTTTTTTTTTTTATTTTTGTCCTCACTATAGCCTGAATGTTAGAAATAGTCGTCATTCTTAAGGCAACCATGAATGAATCTCTTCAGTCATTAACACTTCATACAAGAGAATAAAATCAAACTTTGATGAACAAGAAACAGAAAAAAGGTGTAGATTGAAGACTGTTAAGCAGTATTATTTCAATCTGCGTTTTCTATGGTCTAATTTCACTGTGTAATGGATGCAAATGTATTGTAACTTACAATGTACTAAACATTTATGAGAAAATACAATGTAAATAAGATTATATTAAAAGAAATCAAATTGAAAGTACACTCCTTGTATTGTGTGTGTTATTGTTTCTTTGTTAATAACGCTTCAATCAATTTACAAATGCTGGTTTTTAGGAGTTCAATTTAGCTTTATAGTTAAGAACTCACAATTTAGCTGTTAGCAAAGAGTTGGGATTAATATTAGAACCGCATTTCAGCAAAAATAGGCAAAGTCCACATATTTTCTGTTTTTATCTAATTTTCATAGTCATTGTATGGAGCCGTCTGTTGACAATTGATAAAAAAATCTAATGTGTGGCCACGAGAAAATTTTGAGCATTAATGTAGACAAAGTAAAAGAGCATTACAAATAATGGACAAAAAGCTTTTCATTGTCGTTTGTGTCTTTAGTATTTTAAATAAAATCCAACCGGATTATAACTTGCATCTTTATCAATAAGCATTTTCTGGCAACAAGTTATATCTTGCTTTGTATAAAAGTTTTGCGGTTTACTATTTTAGAAAATTCATAACTTTTTAATTATTTGTGACGTGAAAATAAATAATGCACATTTAAACCTACATGATTAATTGTTGAACTATTTGACGGTTTGTATATTGCTTTTTTTAGTTTAGGAAAATAGAGCTGTGTTTAATCTTCTTCCTGTAAAAAGATACAAAAATATATATAAACGCCCTTTTTAGAGGCGTTTTTTATTTTAATAAATACCAGAGGAGGCGTCCGGATACTACGTTTCCCAGAAGCCTCTGGGCGCACGCACGAAAAGCATCTTGCGTCGCGTGAGACGCTTCTGTTCTTGTTTTGGCAGTTTGTTTCGTTATAGGTTCGGTTTGAGACTGTATCAAAAAGGCGGACTTTGAAGGTGTACTACGACGACGTTGTGGTATTGTACATTTCTTTTTTGGTTATTGTAATGCTTAGATTTCACGCTGTGTGTGGTCGGTTCGAGTCAGTGTTATGACTAAAACTGGGCAAGTCAGCTAACTAGTTATCCTACTAGCTAGCCAGCCAAGCTAATGAGCATTCGCTCTGCTCCCTCTGTGTGTGTGAACGGAAATGATTGATTAGCGCCCTGACGTGTTTGTTTTTCAACTCCACCATCTTTAACTTTATTCTCTTACATTCACTTTAGCTTTAATGTCAAGGTGACTTAATGAAACGCAAATCCTTTTGTCAAATATTAGCTACTGTCAGTTTCTTCTGTTAGCGAGTTTTGTTTGTTAATGATTCCTACCAGCTTTGATCAAACGTGTATTGAGGACTTTAACTGCACTAGCAGGTCAAGCGAATGAGTTGTTTATATGCATACTTTAGTTGCGCAAATACATCAAATCAACTTTGAAATTATTTGTAGCGAGTGGATTTAACTGTCATTATACTCCCTGTTTGTAATATTCAAGTTCCTCGAGGTTTTTGTTTCTGAAGCTTTTTTAAACCCCGTTGTTTACTGTAAAACTGAAACCACTCTTGTCAAATTCTAGGGGAACTCCGGAATCAGTATTTTAGTCTGCATAAACTCACAGGAATCCTCATCCTTATGAGGCAAAAAAGAAAGTCCCGTGTGGTAACTTACGGGATAAAGCATTGATTTCCAGCAATTATTATCTCATACAGGAAAAAGCTGTATGTTGATAGCCTGTCATGTGAAGGGCTGGTAACTGTAATCTGTGTGTGTTTCTGGGTTAGATGCTGCTGTCTGGGCACTGAATCTCATCTCAGGAATCAGGTAAATGTATTTTCACAATGGCAGATGGAAACAATGAGGACGACGTTATTCTCCTGGCAAGCTTCAATGTCCACAGAAGCCAAGGTGAAGCACATTCGTTAAAGAACCACACACTGCAAACAATTAGTATTATCGTCACTTTCAGATTCTTCAGCCTTGGTTTATTCACTTACAGTGTTTACATAAAGGTTATAAAATGTGTTTACATGCGGTTTATTGTATATGTTAACCATCGCTGCTATTTTAAAAGGGCATCTGTATAAAAGATTAAATTAGAAATATTGTAAAGGTCATTTTGTTTGAGTAATTTTGTCAACGAGATAGTTTGCATCTTTTAGATCTTCTGTGTAAAGGGTTTTATTGACATTACACTATCTCACTGAGTAACATCAGTATGGAGAATCAGAGAAACCATCCAAAGACAGAACCCCTAAATACAAACGGAGCATTGTGATGTACATAGTTCAGTGCAGTGGGAAATGTTTCTCTATTTTGGAGAAACCAAACCTCCTCTCCACAAACGCAAGGTGAAACGTTTTCAACTACAGAATAGAAGCTGTCTAGCTGTCTTTGGCCAGGTAATGCTTGTAAATGAGAATTGGTTCTCAAACAGTCTACCTAGATAAATAAAGGTTAAATACATAAATAAATAGCCGTTTTGTTTTGTAACTTTTTTTAACAATCACGAGCATTTTGGATAAAGAACTTAAAGATGCTCCAAACTGTAACTGTTGCTTTAGTAAAAACTAACAGATTTGCTTTTGATAAAGGTGATAAAATCTTTCTCTGCTCCTCTGATTCTGCATTAGAATCTGTGTATTGGATGTTTGTGGGTTTGGTTAAAAAATGTGTTTGTGTGAAAATTGTAGTAAAAATTCCAGATACAGTAAAATAATTGAATGACCCGAGTGTGTGTGTGACTGTGTGTGCGTGTGTGTGTTCAGGCTCTCGTTCAGGTCAGAGGGAGCTCATCACCATCTCTGATGACTCAGATGAAGAGCCTGTGGCTTTGGTACCAGGCAGCCCGGTTTTAGTCCCGGACGACGCAGACGATGACGACATTAGCATCCTGGAGGTGGTAGTCGCTCAGAGCTCCTACATGACATTTTTGTAACTGTTTTTGCTACAATTAGCATTGATTTGGCTACATTTTGCTTTCTGCTTCTGTTTTGCTAATTTTATCTTTTTGCCATGGTTTTTTCAGTTTTAGCCTTTAGTGACTGTTTAGCTTTAGGCTACGTTTTTATTCATTTATAGGGTATATTCATATATTCATTTATTTAGCTAGTGTTTTGATAATTTAGGTTTTATTAGTTTTAGCTGTTTGCTGCAGTTTAGCTACTTTTAGCTCTAAGTTACAGTTTTGCTAGTTTTTCATTTTGTTAGAGTTTTGTCAAACCATTGTCACCATTTAGCTACATTTTTACTAACCATTGTTTTGCTAATTTAACTTTTTATCTGTGGGTTTGCTCATTTTAGTTCAGTTCTGCTTGTTTTAACTTTTAAAATTATTTTTCAGCTGTAGTTTGGCATTCAGCATTTACGATGCATTCAGCATCAAATACCAATTTCTTTTTTTTTTTTTTTTGTTCTTCTCATGCTTCTTGTTCATGTGTTTTCCTGCAGCCACCTGTTCCTGCACGCAGGCCTGTAATTCGTCAAGCCGCCACATGGGCCAGAACCAACCAAATTCAAGTTGTAGTTCAAAGTAGCACAGCCTCTGTGATTCCCTCAGGGGACCCAGGTTCTGCTCCTTCTACCTCCAGCGATGCCAAGACCACCCAGCCATCCGCACACACACAGAATGCAGCGCCGCCTGGCTTACCTGGACTCTTAGAGCCGCAGCCTGGTCCATCTTCTTCTCACACACAATCCCAGCCAAAGCTTCACACACACGTTCAGCATCAAGATGGCACGTCAGCACATACAAAAGTGGAGATCCACTTTGTTCCATCTACCTCCACGAACGACAAGGCTAGTGCCACTTCATCTCAAACACACGTACTTTTATATCCTCAGCCCGGCACATCTGCACCTTCTCAGCCACATTTACCGGTGGAGCGTCAGACAGCTGTTCCTGCTGGCGCCACGCAATATTCTGCTGCAGCGGCAGCCTCATGTTCTTCTGCACAGACTCAAGAAGGGCCTAGTACAAGTAGGCCAACGTCAGACGGTGCTCAGGCCAGTACTTCATCTGCAAATCCTCAGCCTGGTACTTCTACACAGCTCCAGGCATTTGTGCTGCCCCGCCCCATCCAGGTGAAGGAGATGAAGCCGGTTCTTTTTCCTCAGCAGCCAAGCGTGCAAGCCTCTGCTCTGATAAGCCAGCCTCAGTTGCCACAATGGCTCCAAAAACGTATTCAGCTAGCATCACACAATCCAATGCAGGGCAACCTCATTCAGATTGAGCCCCAACCCCTGGCCCAGGCCCCTGCCCATCCCGCAGTCCAGCCCGCTCAAAATTCTCAGGTCATACCCGTGGTCCCCCCTGCAGTTCTGGTAGCTGCTGCCCCAGAGAGACTAGGTCCACCAGAGGCGGGTCACAGGATTATCCTGGGGAGTCAGGTGCCAGGGGAGCCAGTTCCCAATCCTCCAGCTCTCAACCACATCAGACTGCCAAACGGGAACGCTAACCCTCCAGAACCTCACAATGGAGGAGAGGCCGGCCTAATCCCGGCTCCAAACCCCGAACAGGAGATTCCGGCTCCTGTCCTTGTGGCAGTCCCCCCTGCCCCAGAAGACATTCCCCAAATAGAGGATGCAAGACCCGGACCCTCAGCACCGCAAGACAGACCGGATCAGCAGTCCATTGTTCGAGCTATCATCACTGGTGTGGTGAGAGTCACTCAGACTGTACCTCTTTGGATCTTTAAACCCTGATTATTATTATGTTGAGTAACGTAGTCGGATTTCTCTCACCGTGTGTCCTCTGCAGCTGGATCTGTTCCCAGATGTTCAAGAAGATTATGTAGCAGAACTGATCACAAAGAATAACGTGAAAGACTTGAATGTGTAAGAAACTTGTTGCTGTTTTTATAATCAAACTATTTGACCTAATAATATAAATCAAGTCCTGCTTAGTTCTACCCTTCAGCCCCTGATTGTGTGTTTATTAGAAATGTTCCTGGTTGTGTTTGCAGTATGTGTAACCTGCTGTTGGAGAATCCTGAGTTTCTGAGGAGTGAGGCAGCAGCAGCCACAGCAGCACCCACCAGTATCCTACTGGAGTCAGGAGACACCCAGCCAGAGGTGGGGAGGTTGTGAAATCTAAAACAATAAAAAAGACACTTGTTTTTCCATTAAAATTTGGACACCAAATAGAAATGAAATTTTTAATAAAGACCACAGGACAAATTTTAATTTCAGCTCAGTTCGTTTTATTTGAGCTGAAGTCAAAAGTAAATCAGAGTCATAATAAAGCATTAGTTTCTGTTTGAAAACACAGAATCATCAACTCGGGCTTAATAATGGAAAAAATTGTTGTGTTTTAAAAGTTTTGAGCATCTGTACAGAACTTTTTACTGTTTAAGCACAATGACAAAATAGCTTTAACAGCAAGCAGAGCATCGATTTACTTTAAAACTAAAAGTTTTGCTCTTACAGAGGAAACGGGCAGGATTTGTTTAGTCTGACATGTTTTTAATCCTGAAGGAAGTGTGTTTGTGCTCTCAGGTCACCGAGGACTTGTTTGACTACGCCAAGCTGAGCTCAGTGGGACCGGAAGTAGTGATGCAGGCAGCCGACTTGCTCATGGCAGATTTCAGGATGCTCAGTTGCCAGGATATCAAATGGGCCCTAAACGTCCTGAAGGGACACTATGCAATAACACGCAAGGTACGTGCAGCTCAGAAATCCAAGGAATTTCTTCCTTTCTATCCTTTACCTCCATCACCCTTGTGGATTTGTTTAGGCCTTATGTGAAGCTCTGAAGAAGTGGCAGGAATCAGGCGACGTGTCAGGAAAGAGACGACGGAGCAGAACCTCGTCGGAGCGCTGCTACATAGATTTTCACTTTGAGCATGGTGAAGAAACGTATTTGTGACTCGGTGCTCTCATCTTCATTTCAGTTTTCTTCCGTTTTTTTTCTTTTCTTAACACAACTTGATCTAATAGAAACACCTTGTATTCCAAACACCCTTTTTGTCCGACAGGTACAGTAAAGTTGAACCGAAGGATGTATTTCTTGGAGAACGACCGCCGGTACTGCAGGACATACAACAACCTAGAAGGTTCTGTGCAGAAGGAGCTTTCATTTTATCAGCAGAAAGCCAAGGAATGGGCAGAGGTAGCATACTTGTCGATTTATGTTTTCTGTCCCTCACATCCAGCTCAGCTTTTTTTTTTCATGCATTATGTTTGAATAGTGCACAAGAACAACTGAATGGTTACTAAAAGGTGTTTTGTCTTCTGCTCTTTTTTTTCTTGTTTAAAATATGTTTTACTCTGTTACTAAAAATAAAATAATATTTTCCCACAGCTGCAAACCTTTCTGGCTTTTCTTAAATATTTTATTCTGATATAAATCTCTCCCTCTCTTCCCAGCATGAAGACTTCCTGCTGGCTCTGCAGGTGAATGAAGATGAATACAAGAAGGTAAAAACCACAAACGTTTCAGTTGCACTGATGTAACGTGCAGTAATTTACATGTCAGTTAGGAAAAGCCTCATTTGACCTAGATGTTTCTTGGCTCTTTTTAATGTGTTTTTCTGCATCCTCCTCAGTGACCGTTATTGTTAAATACTCACTTCATTTCAAACGTTTGGTTGCTTTAAAAGTGAGCAAAAAGATGACCTGACGTCTTTAGAGGTGTAAAAATCAAGAAGCCATACTTCCTTCAGATTATAGGACAAGTTACGGTTTCCAAATGTTAAAAGGGGAAAAACCAAAGTCATCAAGTTCTAGTTTGCAGTTTTCTAGGCTGATTCTTTTTGTTTTGTTGTTGTAAAACAGACATGCTCAGACTTCAAAAAGTTTTAAAAGTAAATATAATGATATGATTGATATAATTGAAAATGGAAGGTTTAACAGTAAACATGTTGTTTTGCCGATCGGTAACACACCCGTGTTTGTTGTCGTAGGACGGTCAGCTGATCGAGTGCGGCTGCTGCTATGGGGAGTTTGCGTTTGAGAAGATGACGCAGTGTTCCGACGGACACCTGTTCTGCAAAGAGTGCCTGGTTAAATACGCTCAGGAGGCTGTGTTCGGTTCTGGAAAGGTACGGACACGAGTGCTTTTCTCTCACGTTTGAATTAAATGCTAATGCTGCTTGGCAGATGGAAATAACACAACCCAATAAAAAATGTACACCTGTCTGATTTCCAGAATGATAGGATGTTCGGTTAAATAAATGTAAAAATTCTGCTTTAATATTGGCTAAGTTGTGGCTACAGTCAGAGGTACAGGTTTATCAGGCTCTTTCAGAAGAGCCCCGTACCGTTACTGACCACCTCGGTCTATTCAGAAGACCCACGAAGGCAGAGAGAGGCGACTAAAAATTTCCACCTCTGTACCTTCTTCCTTTAAGGGTCACGGGGTCACTGGTGCCCATATCCAGCAGTCGGACTGCATGATATTGGACAAACGCATTGCGATTGTTTTTAACCCTGCAATATGAAAAAAATACAAGGATTTTCAACCGATGACTTGAATAACACTTTATTTAAGTTATGCAGCCATCTTGTTGACGATGAACCTACACTGACTGTACCTCTTATTTTGTACATGCAACAAAGTCTGTTTTTTGTCTGTATTTGAGTTTTTCTGGTCTTGTATTGCTTTTATTGTGCTGCGACCCGAGAACCTGCTATCATGTGCAAAGAGGTTTTACCACCTAACGTGTTGCCTTTGTTTCTATCTTAGTTTCTGTTTCCGTCACACTTTAATAATAGCATTCATGCTAACCGTATTTTACCTCTTTTCATCAAGTTCTCTGCAAATTTGCTTCCCCGTAATTATTACAAGAACCTAACTCTGTGTGTGCGTGAACTGCCTGCATTGGGTTCGAGGTCCTTCCATGGCCATCCAACCGTCCAATTTTTTTGGAGTCAAACATTTTGTGGTTCGCACTCGGACCCATTCCTGAAGTTTCTGATATTAAGGGCCTCTAACGACAGCTGTGAGCCGATCTGCAGCAGAAGCTCCAACAGCTGCATGACTCTATACTGAATCACTGGTTGGATTCAGGCCTGAGGCGGGGTCACACTCTAACATGAGACCAGCAGTGTGTCCAGACTCTGACTCTTAGTTGTTTGATCAGCTTTTGTAATTATCCCAGAAGTTGAAAAGAAAAGCACCTTGAGCGTAAAGTTGTGCATGTGAGCAGACCTGTATTATTTGTTCCTCCGCTTCAACCCGTGTGTTGATGGTTGCAGTTGGAGCTGAGCTGCATGGAGGCGGGCTGCCCGTGCTCCTACCCCATGTGTGAGCTGGAGAAGGTCCTTCCGGAGAACATCCTGTGTAAATACAACGAGAGGCAAGCGGAGGAGGCGGTGGCCGCCACCTGTGCTGATGAACTCGTGAGGTGAGTGCGTGTGCTGAACGTTTGCAGATCGTAGAACCGGCTACACATGTTGCAATCAGTTCCTCTGAGTCACCCGTTTCCCATAAACTCATGTAGCTGCTTTAAATATTTCTCCTTTTTTATCTCTTAACCCGTCTCTTTTCTTTCACAGGTGTCCGTTTTGTAACTTCCCTGCCTTACTGGACAAAGACATGTCTTTGTTCAGCTGTCCCAACCCTCGTTGCCGCAAGGTTGGTGCTCGTCTTGTTTATTCGCTTCACACCAAATCTGTTTTCCTCCTCAACAGATAATAATGTTTGTGAGAAAAGCTCTCAGCTTAATCTCTTAGTGCAAAATCTAAAGAGAGTTGTTCTAAATGATTCTGGTGCATCGTGACAGAAGAGCCTTTGTGCTGTTTTCACTTTAACATAAATCATCTCCAGGCTTCTTGAACATGAGTCTGATCAGCCCGTGTGAGAGATGGAGGATTGATGAGCTGTTTTGTTTTTTTTCTTTTAAGAGATGATAAACCGTTCCATGTGGGGAGGTCACCACCTCTGTGTTTATCTCTGAGTCTCCTCCTCCTGTCTGAGGAATGCAGGGGGAGTTGCTGCTCTTTGTCTACCACAACTGATCCATTTTACATTTTATTTTATGAAGATAAGAACAGACACACAATGAAACTCCACTTCATTCTCATTTTTACCGTATGAATTGGATTTTCTCTTGATGTGTTCCTTAACGTCTCCTGTTCATGACCAGAACATCTGATCTGACACTCAGTTTTATCTCCTTTAGGGGTGTGTCTGTCTGTCTGTGTGCACGTGCATGCGTGTAGTGTTACCTCCTGGCACCATGCTGCATAGTTAAATTCTTCATTATCTGCAGATGAGGCGTTTAAATTGTTTGTTTCTGCGGCTTTTGAAACCAGAAGCTTTAAATTCATCATTGACTGTAATAATGCTTTTAGTGATAAAAGGTTTTCTTTTGAAAAACTACAGAAATGTCTTGTTTAACCTCAAACCAACAATCTACAATTAAAAATATATATGTTCTCCTGAAATTCCTAGAAAAACAAACATTTAGTTATTTAGTTGTCTCATGCTCAATATTTACAGTTTCTTCAGTTTTGAGAAGTATTTAATCACAAGTCATCATGGATACTAATGCAGGGTGTCCGCGCATCCTTAAAAGGTCTTAAAAAGTCTTAAATTCAAATATCTAAAATTAAGGCTTTAAAATGTCTTAAATTCGTTTAAAAATTGTAAGTTGGCCTTACAAGGTCTTAAATTTGTTACGGCTGGACCATTTCACTTCGTATATTTCCGTGTAATTTTTATTCATT
>JAVKLF010000021.1:12436736-12454436 GCA_034783495.1 Millerichthys robustus
GAATTTAGTTGTTTGAGGTCTGTCTGTTTTCCAAAGCTTCCACCTCACTGTAATTTCATAGCAGAGAACATCATTATTTGTGTGTGTGTGTGTGTGTGTGTGTGTGTGTGTGTGTGTACACTTCTGTGATTAATTGGAAAGCCTCATTTGGTATTGATTAAAATATGTGTGTGTGGAAGGTGCTGACGGACTGCGGCTTTAATGTACTGATTTAGATGCAGGGAAAACTCAGTGAACGTGGCATGTCTCCCAAATTCCCACAGGAGTAATACACACACACACACTTGTTCAGCCCCATCCCCACATACAGACAGACGCACCCTTTCCTCTACACACATGGTTAGTTTTATCAGGGTAATGGCTGTGTGTTCAATGGTTTAGGAGGTGGGTGTCGTTCCAGTGGGGTGTGTGGCTCGGCTGACCATTAAACCTTTTTCAACTCATCTCAGGCTGTGATTATAGAAGGCATTAACGATTCAAAGGTTGTACGTTGGTCAGATTGCAAACAGGATGAGGGTAGAGTCTAATAAAGACAGTCGATAACTGTGTAGTGCTCAGATATGTGGATTGTTTTATGAGGATTCACTCAGTCAATGTTTTACTGGTAGAACTGGTGCTAATGGTGCGCGTGTGTGTTTGTGTGTAATGTCAGAATGCTTTAAGTGGAGAGCACGTGTTTTTTAATATCAATCAAAGCTTAGTATTGATTTACAATAAACTGATAGTTCAGGTCTTTTAAAGTGTGGTTCTATGGGAAGGTTAAAAAACAATACTTACCATACTTGTTGACTTTTTGTTTAGTTTGGAGAAAGAAAAAAAAATCTGACTAGAATGATGTGCTAAGGACTATTTTACCAATTTATGTAAACAATGTTTTATTTACATGATTTTCAGTTTTACATTACACTGTTATTTGGTCAAATGTGTTATCATATCCTCGTTGTGACTCAGTGGGTTGTTGTTTGTCATATTTGTCATAATTATGAGCACATTTTAATTTTAAGATGCCTATTAAACAATGAATAATGATCAGTCCTATAAAAGCAGTGCTCAGATTGAGTTTCAGATGATAAGACCAAGGATGACCTGTTTCTGCTCATAAAGTCACCGTTCAGTCCTTTATCTTCATCCTGATAAATCAACTGCACCAAGGAGAGCAGAGCAGGGAATCTCACTCTTGTGTGGTTTCATTCCCGTCCTGATGGTTGTGGTTTCAGTCCACAGTTACATTAACTGTTCTCTTCTTCCTTGTGTAGTGCGTCTGTGGTCTGTCTTGTTGAAATGGAGTGGACGGCCTCTCTGTAATAATGTGATTACAACAGACTGCTTCAGCATAGAAACATCAGCACGTATTGATTGAGCTCCACTCACCCAGACTCGCACACAAGCGAGCACGATTTTGTACAGACTAAATGAATCCATGTTGTTTTGTAGCTTTGTTTTAGTTTTTTTTAAGAGTGAGTGACGTCATCGTTCTTTCCTGCAGGTGATGCCTTCGCAGCAGGCTCCGCTCCCTTCCTGTCGGGTTACCCAGGCCCCTCCCCGCTGACCTCTGACCCTGCATACAGATCAGCCAATCCCAGTGGGCTTCAGATGGCTCAGCTTTGGGCATCACACGCTCATGAAGGTAAATAACCTAAAACATTTTTTTTACCCCCCCCCCTTCTCTCCCTGAAGTTCATTATTCAAAGACACAAGTGGTGTCACAGTTTCATGGCGTTTTCCACAGTCTGCTCGAGTTCGATGCCCAGAAGGCTCATTCTTCTGTTTCTTGTTGCTTTCTCCGTTGGGATCCTGGTACAGTTCTGTGTCACGGCTCCCATCTCTGTCCCAAATGTGTCTCTCCTCCTCTGTCCTCGACTGCTCCTCTTCTTTGCTTATAATCCATCTTTTGCTTTCTTCTTATCTGATGAGCCTCTCCAGCTCTCCTGCCCCACTTTTCCATGACATCCTTCTCTTGACTGCGCCTATAAACAAGCTTTCAGACACAGAGTGAACTTATTTTAAGGCCTCTATGCTTTTCTTCAGGACTGCTCAGAATGATTTAATCTCACTTCCCTCATATGTCTTCTTGTGACTCCTTATCGCATTTCATTTAGGTAGAAGGTCAGATAGGAGGCATCTGACACTACATGTCAACAAAGTGAATGGAGAAGGACAAACGGATTCTGTTTAAGCTTTCCTTTAAAACTGATTGCATCACCTGAGTGACACAAATCTTGTTCAGTGCTTCCCAAACACACCAAATCAGATTGTGCTGAATTCAATTAATTTTTTTATTTCTTATGTCTGTCATGGCTGGCTATGGCATGAAAAGGTTTGTAACCTCCCTGGTCTATATTGGGACCTGGTCTCTGAGAGCAGCAGCTGCCTAATGGGTAGACTCTGACTCAACAGACTGACCTGCGGCACAAGTTCAGCTTTAATCACTTTGTACAGAAAACAAAGTGTTTAAATCTTTTCAGAGAATAGAAACAGTATAAATGTAGAAGTCCACAGTTGCAGTTCTCGGACATCACTGAAACAAGTGTTCGAATCACCTTTCAGTTTAAACCCAAAACAGAACCGAAACATGGTGACTTTCACAACACAATCCAGTCAGGATGAAAGGGTTTTGTTACAGGTGTTAGATCAGGCTGCATTAATTTCTTTAAATTTAGTTTGGCAAAATGATGAAATGATGTGAAATCCATCTGCTGTTCATGTCTTTTATTCAGGAAATTTCAAACAATTTGATGTAGAGTAGCAACTCTGTTATGTTTTATTCACAAATCCCCAAAATATGAACCAAACATGAAATCTTAACATATTTTCTTTCTCCCATTGTGTGGTTTGGCAGCAGATGTTTTCCTTGAGCTGTTGGTTTAAATTGTATTTCTGTCTTCAGGTTACCCCCCTCTCTCGAGCAGCCTGTACTCCAGTCCGTACCTGTCCCTGGGACACCTGGAGCCATCCTCTCTGTCCCAGCACCCCCTCTATGACCCTCACAAAGGTCTGTCTATCTGCGGCTAACTTTACCATTATCACACATTATGTTGTAAACTACATTTTTTTTAGTTGAAACTTTTTGCTTTTGTTGACTGTGGAGAAAAACACAGCCTGACCTGAGAATTTTGTAAAATTTTTCCCTCTAAAATGTCCACTATAGATGATTTGGGTCACTTTTGTTGTAGATCTTCAGTAGGTCTGTTGTTTTACTTTTTCTGCAAAATTACACTCTATAAAAATCCTGTTTATCTCTGCCTGTTCTGTTGTGTCCCACAAGTGCCTATATAATCTGTTCCAACAGTCTGCGTTGACATTCTGTCTTTGTGTTGTTTGTTTATTTCAGATGGATACTTCCTGCCATCCTCATTGAGACAGTCTCCTCTCCACCCCCCGTCTGCCACATCGACCACCCCGTCCAGCTCCACGCCTCCTCGTAGACTGTCCCGGGATGGGGGTAGGGACAAATCTTACCGGGCAGAACGCGAGAAAGAGCGGTCGCGAGAGGAGCTACGACCACACAGTGTGGTCGACCTAACGCTGGAGGGGCGGAGCGAGGAGGACCGCAGGGTGGGCAGAGACCGGGAACGAGAGAAACACAAAGACCAGGACGCAGACAGAGACAGGGACAGTTGGTCCTTTCATACTCACCAGCAGAAGTCCCACTCACAGCCTTCCACTGTGGAGCCCAGATCCAGACTCTCACCTCCACAGTCCTCTTTTCCTCACGGTGGGGGCGGAGGGGACAGCAGGTTTCTTGGACTAGAAAAGGACAGAAGGGGTCGGGATGAAGAGGGCGCTTCTCGACCCCACCACAACCAGAACTCTAATTCTAATAATAATTCAAACTCAGACCGGCAGAGGAGGAACGAGTCTGTGGCCACATCAGGCGGGACCCTCCACGTCTCCTACGTCCCTCCTCCCCCTCTGCAGCCGTCCAGTGCTGGTCTTCCCCACCTTTCTGCACTCAGAGAACATATCAGAGAGCAGCGAGTCAGCGCAACTACATATGTGCCTTCTGTTGAGGTTTTTGATGAACGGGCAGGGCCCATCCAGATCGCCTCACAGGCCCGTGACAACAAACACAGAGACAGAGAACGAGAGAGAGAACTTGAAAGAGACAGAGAGAGGGAGAGCTACAGGTTTCACGAGAAAAGCCTCATGGAGCATCCTCGCCTCTCTCTGTCTGGCGATGTGAGCAATCAAAGAGAAGAAGGGTCCGTTATCTGTTCCAACGGTTCCTTCGTTAAACGAGGTCAGGACACTTCTTTCTCCTCAAGTCAATCACGGTTCAGCCCAGAAACCAAACACTCAATCCGAGTTGGCGTTGAGCAGATGGGGGCAGACCCTAAGTGGAACGCTATCAGCCCGCTGGCGAACTACGCCACAAATCACATGGCTGCTCTGGCAGCCCAGCACGGACACACACTCTCCTCTCCACACAGCCAGCAGACACAAAAGTCAAACTCCCCTCAGACGTCCCATCGACCAAACAGCTCACAGTCCTCGCCGCAAACACACTCCTCTCAACATGGGCGTGCAGGTGAGGAGGGCAGTCAGCGGTGCTACCTGGACCAATCGGTGCTCTATCACCCCGGCAGCTCGCTGATGGGAGCTTCCAGCTGTGGAGACCGTGGACCTGGTCCAGATTCCTCAGAGGTTTCAGCGATGCAGAGTCTTATTAAATACAGTGGGAACTTCCCTGCCGAAGGTCCCATTTCTTCCAGGCACATTTTGGAGGGACGAGGGTCTTTCGGCGGTTTGGGTAACCTCCCGACAGATGCCGAGCGGGACAAAGAGAGGGACAGGGACAGGGAAAGGGTTGCTGTTGGATCGGGTAGTTTGGGATCTACGAGGATGCCCCCTCAGCTGAAGAGAGAACAGGAGAGGCCCGACAGCGCCCGGTCATTTGGGCGTGAGGGGGAGGGAGAGGTGCGGCACCCTCCTGTCGGGATCGCCGTGGCTGTGGCCCGGCAGAGAGACAGTGGGAGCAACAGTAAACAAACCAACGGATCATCTGATACACCAAGACCTCTGCTGCAAACGGCTATTAAAGGTAGAGTTTATACTCTTGTTGCTGTTTTGTTTTCTGTTTATTTCACCAGATCTACCAGACTGTGTCCAAACAAGTTGGTCGGTAAATAGTAGCTCTTAACAAGTGTAATTAAATATACAGTATGTATCTCCATCTTCTGCTTTCTGCCCTATGAGGGAGGCTGTAGGGAGCATAAAGCTTTCTCGTTCAATGAACCAAGAGAAAACATTTCCTTGTTTTACGTAGTTTCTGTGTATAATAGATTAGTTTCTTTTGGCTTGGAAGTTGTATTTCCTCCGCCGCTGTTTGAATTTGAGGTGTTCAAGCGTGCAGTGTGACCTGAATTGTAAAACCAACTTTTACCACAGGTTTCTAATTATGTCACCGATAGTATTCTGATGAAAGGCTCCTTCCTGTCTCCCTGCTGGCTCTCTGTGCTGCTTATGCGGTCTCACAAGACTGCACTCTATTCTTGGACATCAAGGTCGCTCGGCTACGAGGCTCCTCCTCACTCTTTCTGTCCTTCTGCGTGTTCCACTCACAGCTCCATGTGTCATCGAGATCCTTCTGTCCTGCCACAATCCCCCCCACCCCTTTTTATTGGGTTGAATGTCTCTGTGCATCCCCGCCCTTCCTTCCTTCTTTAAGGAAGGCTTTGTGGAGGCCCTTGTCCTACCTCAGGCCCCCTTCTTTCTCCACTCCTTTCTCCCCACCTCGTCCACCCCTCTGCATTAAACATGTCATTACGGAGTGCAGCTAAAAGCCACAAACAAGCTTTGAATTACAAAAAGACCTTGTTGCTAAGCAATGCATCCCTCTGTAAGCTGCTGTAGATGTTTGTTGAGGGGAGTATTTTTCTCCTGCTTGAGCAGAGTGCACGGTCTCAGTGTCAAGTCCTCACATTGAGAGAGGCTTTAAATAAACAAGCTTCACACTGGAAAGAACGAATAGATGAACTAGGAGTTGTACAGAGGAGGAGGACGGTCAAACAATAAAGAAGATGGCCATAGATCAGCTGATTGATAGATGGGAATAGGTTGTCAGGAATTAAAGAAGTGAGGAATGCGGCCCATAAAGGACATGAAGTCCTGGCTTGGTGATGCGGTGGCTAGCTTGTGGGACAGGCTCGTTGTAACCTTGGTAACTGAAACCTCCTCTACAGAGCGTATCAGGGATTGTCAAAGTGTCCAGGCCCCTTTTTCTTTTTCTTTTTTTTAGGTCAAACACACACAGTGAGAGCAGATCTGAAGGGTTCAGCACACATGTATTAAACCCTTCTGCTGCACAGGGACCTCCAGTCTGCTCTGATGAGATGCAGGAGGGCTAAGGGGAGAGACTACTAGTCGGAAAGCCTCATGTTTATTCTGGATATCCCGACTGAGTGCTCCTGTCTTTGTGGGGGCGGTGTTTCAGTCTCTCACTCTCCATCTTTGTCTTTAGCCTTTGGCCCTTTTAATCAGCATGTGTTCAGGGCTCTGAGTGTGTGGATGCAGTAATAAGGCAGCAGTGATGTGTTCGCTGTTAATTTATAAGAGCTGACAGGAAGAGCTGAAACTGTCAGCCTGTTTTTGTGCATGTGTGTTATTTGTGTTGAGGCTGAAGTCCAACATAGTATTTTCAGCCTCTCATCTTGTTTTGACAGACTGAGTCATGTCATCCATTATCCAGCTGGTGTTACCTTGACTCTCCTGCCTCTCATTTTCTTTTTTTTATCTGCAAATCCTCTTTACTCTCTGCTTTTTCTTTTTTTTCTTTCACTGGAATGTGTATTACATCCAGAATTCAGTATTTACCTCATGCTGCTCTGCACACATTTCATCGCCTGCTTTCACATATTGGGCATCTACACAGCAATAATATGAGAATAGAAAATTGGTTATGAACAATTAACATCTTAATTGTAGTTTTTTAAACAACCTCAGTTGGGAAGAAATTAAGTTTCATTCTTATCAGAACGACAAGCTAATGGATCGTTTTAGCAACTGACGGACATTTTTAAACCACTTCAATCTTTAAAATGTTGTAGTTTCTGCAACGAACATGTCAATAGTTTCCCATCAGCCACATAAAGGCATTAAAACAATATTGCTTTGGTGGGTTAGGATGAAGCCTTTGTTCAGAAGCTTCGGTGTTTCTTTAAGTAGCAGATGTTACTCAAATGGGGCTCCACAGCGGTTGAAATCATTTTGTTTAAAATGTTCCAGATTTTGGTTTTGCTGCATGCTTTCACTGAGCACTCTCTGCTACTCGAGGATAAATTATTGAATGGTTTTCAAACACACACGATACAATAGTGCTCTGTTATAGGTGAGAAACGAAGTCAATAAACCACTCGTGATCCCTAATGATGAAGCTACTAAACACCAATGTCTGATTTCTCTGTTTGCTTGAACTCGTCACAGATGAGGAGCGAGCGGAGGAGCGCGCTCGCCACCACAGTGACAGACTGCTGGCTGCTCGGTTGGATCGCGAGCAGGAGAAAGTCATCAGGTGAGGACTTTTCTAGCAAAACATGGTCAACTCAAACATGAATGATGTAAATAATCATGCACAAAAGCAGTAGCAACAATAACAACACTTCTTATTTTACTATTTATAATTTTAAAACAGTATTCAATTGAAAACAGCTCATGTTGTTTCAGAGAGTCCAAGAATCTGCCTGAGTTTACTCAGATGCATCCCGCCCCACTGTCTGGAGGCTTGACACCCAGTATGATGACGCCCAGCCTCATGACCCCCAACCTCATGGTCACAGGAGGGGCCGCTCTAGCAGGGGCGGGGCGGTGGCCTTCAGACCCCTCAACTCTGACCTCTCACCCGTGGATGCCCCGGCCTGGAGCCCCATCAGTCTGGCTGTCCAGCTCTCCATACGGTACGAACACACATGCGACTGACATTTGCTCGCTGTTAGCTTTTTCTTCTTAAGAGATTTGTGACATAAATAAAATAGACTGAAGTTTCGCTGTCAGAATCTAAAACAGGTTAGCTATGTTCTGCATATACAAAATTGTCCATTTCTGATTGGTCCAGCAGAAAAAGTCGGGCCTTCTATCCAGCAACAGTCTCTTGGGGGTCAGGTGTCACAGACATTCTTGTTCTGTGCAGGACATTCCAGTCCTGCTTCTCTTTTGGTTACGGCTCAGAATTATCGCCAGCAGATGCACACAATCATGTCCTGATGTTTACACAGAACATCTGACAACACAAGCAAAAGATACACGCTCCTACAAAACTCCCCAAAGGGGTCTTTGTCTAGACAATGAGGAAAAAAATACAACCTACTAGGAAGAAATATACGGCTTATTTATGCAGTCAGCATGGTGACTGGAGAAAAATGTAGCTGAGCTTAAAAAAAATATCAGTGAGCATTTTTAACACATCTGTTTGTTGTTTTTTTCCCATTCAGGCCTGGGACCCTCCTCACTCCACCAGCCCCTCCCCCCAGGCTACCCACCTTCTCTGCCAGGCTCCATGCCCCCTCCTTACCAGTTTGCCCGAGACCCTCAGACTGGGCAGCTTATTGTCATACCTACTGAACACCTGCCACATTATGGTATGAATCATTCCAAAGGAGACAATTTAAAAAGAAAACAAACCGTCTATTATCAGTTGAATCAAATAAGGACAATTAGGTTTAAAATGTAAGATTTGTTTTTCCTCTTGCCCCCATCTCTCTGTTGGGCTGCAGGAGGTGATGTCATGGAGCGTGGCGCTCATGTGTGGTCGGGTCTTTACGGTACGAGCAGCTCTCTGCAGCACGCCGCCCAGCTGCAGCTCCTCTCTCAACACCAGATGATCCGGCAGCAGGAGCTGTTCATGATCCAGCAGCACACAGCTCAGGTCCTGGAGTTTCAGAGGAATGCACAGATAGCTGTAAGTGATGACTTGCATTCGCCCACCTGTACAGTGCTGTGCAAAAACCCTCAATGGAACCTGTCAAATAATATCTTTAGTCTTTTTTTTTATAGATTCAACTTAAAAATGGGAACAAACTGTGTTTTGTGACAGGCTGTTGACTAAGTTACCATTTAGCAAATTAGTTACATAGTAACTAGAAAGTAACTGGAAGATGAGTGAGAAAGCAGCCAAAGTTCAAAAACACTTTAGAAATCTGAAACAATATTGATAATAAAGATCACTTAAAAAGATTACAAAAAAGAATCATATATTGGATAATGTAAACCTTACTACAAATTTACAGAGACATAAAAAAGCTAAAGTGAGTTTTAGTCCAACTCCTTACTGCAAGCTTGATTTGACTAATTTAGTTGGTAAACTTTCTGCTTCCAAACACCAAAATATGAGAAAAGTTGAGCAAAACCACAAAATGCAATGTAGTGTTTGGTTTTCATAAACAGCCACATCCTGCATTTTAAGAGTTCGGTTATAGGAAATTTAAATAATGCACGGAAGACAAGAATTTTTTTTACTTTAAAAATGCCTGTTACATTCTGAACAGACAGTAAAACATTTTTATCTGATGTGTTTCAGGAGCGTTTTAAGGCCAGTGAGCACCGGCCAGAGATTGAAGACAAAGTAGACAAGCGAAACACCGACTCCAAAGTTCGAACCTCTTCGATTTCTTCCCCTTCACCCTCACCGGTCCTGCATCCACGCAAACCTCCCCCTCGATCACCTACACCATCCACGTCTTCCCTCATCCCGCTGCCTCCCATCCCGTCCTCGGTGGTCCCCCTCAAGTCAGAGGAAGGAAGACAGAGGGGTCTGTCTCACACGTCAAAGCCCCCGATTCATCCATCTTCTCCCCGGTCAGCCTCTCCACCTCCTTCCTCGCCACGACGGCCGAAACAGGAGGTGTCAGAGGATGGGGACGTGGGCTGGAGGGAAGGGCAGAAGCCAGCACCTGCACCTTTTCAGGGTCTCTACGCTGGTTAGTTGCTCATTGTTTTGTAAAATAACCTGTTTTAGGTTGATTTGTAAGTTTCATTGAGTTTGAGTTGCTGCTTGTTTAATGTTTGTGTTTATGTCAGACCTCCCTCCAGGTTACCCGTACCAGTCCATCACAGCGCCGTACGGCTCACCTTTCCGCCCTTACCACATCTCAGCATCGACCGCTGAGAACACAGACCGCTCCTGCTCTCCTGCTGTAGCTGCTTCTTTACCTTCGGCTCACCGCCACTCGAGACTGTTAGATGAAGACATCAAGCCACAAAAACTAGAACCATCAAAGACTGGATCTTTTCTTAAACAAGACTCCTGCAAGGAACAGCGTCAGCCTGATGTAACACCAGAGGCACTTGTAGTGCTCCATCAGAGCTGCAGTCCCGATCAGGCCAGTCGATATATCGACGTAGAAAGGCAAACCCCTAAAGCCCAGCCTGTGCCACTACATCTGCACTCCCCCAATCCTCAAACACAACAAGATAAAGGGCTACAAGTCAGGAAGGAGGAGAAGGAAGGAGGTCCAATTAAAATGGAGGTGTCGTCTTACTCATGTCAGGCAGCTAATGTCACCTCTTCTGCATGTGCAGAGGCTGAACCTAAACCAGAGGTCCTCAAAGATTCAGACCAAACACAGTATCCACCATCTATCACCGCAAAACCGGACAACCAGGAACAATCTCCGATGTGTGTGTTATTAGAGCAAACTATCAGCTCTGTGTGTGAAAAGGAGCAGCCCGACACTTCCTGTCTGAAAGAAAGTACCTGTGAAGTTCCCACCCTCAGCCGTCCCTTCCCACTTGTCATCGGCCCAGAAGATCCCATGGAGGGCATGTTTGCCCTGATAACAGCCAGTGAGATGGCCCAGGCTCGGTCCAGCTCTCCACCTCCCCCAACGCTCGTATTGCAGGTTGAAAATCCACCTCTGGGTTCAGACTTGAGCAGTGCCGGAGCTCTGGAGATGGTGGCTCTGGAAGGGATGGCCCTGCTCAGCCAAATAGGCCAACATGAGGCAGAGCCCAAAATCCTAGATCAAGGCAAGCATTGACCCCATTACCTCTGCTGGTTCATGCTAAAGTTCCTCAAGTGTTCTAATGTTTTGTTCATCTCATTCAGATCTGACATTGAAGGGTTTAGCTTGTCTTCTTGAAGCAAGCAGACAGGTTCTGTTGGAAGCCATTGAACAGCAGTCCCACATCAATCTGCCAAGAACTCTGGACCCCAGTAAGAAGTACAGCTGGAGGCAGAGGAAGGAAGAACCAGTAAGATGGGAAAACAAATATCACCCAGATGATAAAATGGGTCCATTGGGACAATCTAGAACACAGAATTTATTTGTTTTATCTATTTGTGTGTATGTCTGAGCAGCTGTACAGTAAAATGTCAGTGGACATGTTGGACGTTGTGGAAGTGGAGTATCGTGTTCGCCTGGCTGAGCTTCAGAAGACTTACAAAGAGAAACAAAGAGAGCTGAGCAAACTGCAGAGACGCAGGGACAAACGGTTGGTGATGTTTACATCTCACAAGATGAAAAAATGACTAATAAAGCTCAATGTTCAACCCTGTCCAACACACACACACACACACCAGTTATTCTTCTGTGGTTTATGTCAGTGAGCGGCAGCAGCAGGAGGATGAGAGGAGGAGTCTGACGAGACGTGGTCGAGGAAGACCTAGGAAGAGGAAACACTTACTCGCACCTCCCAAACTGGACAGCAGGCTCGGGAAGTGAGTGTGGAGATCAGTTTTTAATCATTTATTTAGCCCCCTTTTTGTGTTACTTGTCTGTACATGTGTAAATAAGTTGCTTTCTCAGGGCGGGTAGGACATTGCTGTATTCAGAAGACTCCGAAGCCGGGGAAGGACAAAGAAAGAGGTTTTGTGTGTCCAGAGACGGAGAGGAGACCGAGACAGGAAGCGCAGGTCTGAAGGTAAAAAAGAAGAAAAAGAAGAAGATCTGGAACGACCAAGAACCGCCCAGGAGTCACAATCTGGAGGCAAGCCACATATTTGGGCCATGTCTGATAATCATCAGCAGCTTGATTTACTTTCTAATTGAAACATTTTCGATGGCGTTTGTAGGTGCTGAAGGCGAAACGTGGCCTCATGTGCGAGCAGGAGCAGCTGGCCTCGGACCTCGACAGAGCACTCTCGCTCTCACAGCTTGGCTCTCTCTGCAGCTCTCGCAAACTACTGTCCGGCTCAAAGTTAGAGAAGTCGAAGAGTAAATCTTCTGACAGTGGACTTAAAGAGCGAGGCATCCACTCCTCGATTAAAAGAGGGAAACTCAAACTGGGTGCCAAAACTTCTGCTTCAGAGACTGTTCGGAAAGTGAAAGGTCAGAAGAAGACATCTATGTTCTCGCCCATAAGATCTGAGCTCAGCAGCTGCTCCAATAGTAAGTACCTGAAGAGGAAAAGTTTCATATTTAATGTGCTTAAGTTGAATAGTCAAAAAAAGTTTTTTCTGATAATAAAATTGTCTGAGTTACAGACAGCAGAGGTTCTATGGCAACTTAAATTTCCAAAAATTCTAACTGACTTGGCCATTTTGACCCCACGCCTACATAAAATTGCTCCATTTAGGCGGTCACATGAGCCGTAATCTGTTAATAGTGACAATAATATAATATAATATACTAATCAGTTGATAGTGGTAATAGTGAACGTAGTGAAGCTGACGGTGTTACCAGAGACAATTGGTGAGGCATTTTGACATAGCCAACATTGAGTTGAAATTGAAATTGCAGTTAATTTTCCTAAAGGGTACATTTCATGTTACACAACTAATTAAATGCATTTTGCAAAACTATGTGATTGTTGATTGGTTCTAATAATCAAACACTAAACTTATGTGACCTGAAGTTGCAACATAGATCTGCACACACAAAAACCACAGCCAGCTTGAAGTATAACAATAATAATCATGACAATCAGTACATAGATCTACTTAACTTTGCACACACAAACATGCGGTAGTTCCTTTCTATCGTTCTTTTATTCATCTGAGCTTGTATCCATCGCTGGAATTTTTCCAGACTCTGTTTAGGTTTCAGAAACAAGAAGATTTCTCACAAAATCTGCTATACACAATGTTTGTTATAGAAATCCCAACAAATTGTTTCAGAGGAAAATGGCAGGCAGTTCCTGCAGCTGGGAGGGGGGTGTCACTTGCCATTCAGTATGGATGTGGTCCGTTGCTGACAAACACACTGGCTTGATTGACAAGTGGCGCATGTAATTTATAATTAGAAGCATGCACTATTGTCTAGTCTGCCTGAACTGTAAATGTACAGCTTTGATAATCGAATTTGAGATCTGCTGATCACTGAGCAATTAGTGCATTTCTAAATTTCCTACCTTTTAGGTAGTATGTGAGCATATATTTAAAATGATTGCAATAAAATGCTGACACAGCCTGCATGCTGCTGATATCTTTGGCCAATTAGATGAGCAGCTACAGCTGACTTGGATAATAGTAGCCAAAGAGAAAGATGTGAAAAATGTGGATGTATTGTTACTGATCTAGTTATCACAGTATTCATTAATAATTCAAATTACTTTTTTTTATGGAGCCTAATATAAACAGACCTCACCTCCTCCAGGTGTTGAGTTATTTCTTTTCCGTATGTTAAGTGTTTTTAATCCAGTTCAAGCTAAGTTTGCTGAATCAGGCAGAAACTTTTATTAATTTATTCGTCTTGCCTCATAAATCATTAACTGCGTTTTCTCCACACTAGACTCTGACTCAGAGGAGCTTATTTCCGCCCGAGGGGGCTGGCCTCCTCTTTCGGCAACGCGTTCCCACGGCAACCAGACCAGGACGAGGCGGTCACCGACATCACCGACTTCCCTGCTGTCCAGTAAGAAGTCTCAGAAGAAGAATCACAAGCACTTATCGCTGCTGCTGGAGGAGGCAGGCCTCAGCTCCTCTGACGACTCCTTTGATCAAGGTTACTGACCAAATCTTAGCGCTCCGAGCCGTTTTACCTTCGAGTCAGACGGCTCTGTTTTTCATCCTCCTCGTATGCCTTTTGCTAATGTGGCTGTGTTCAGACTGTGGTTTAGCTCGACGATCTCTACCTCTCTTGCTGCTGGCTTCTCTGCCATGTTGCAGGGTATTATTGTTTTATTTTTTGTTTGTTTGTTTTTTTTTTTTTTTAATCTTTTTGAGCGTTTACCTATTTCTACGGGGGTTTTATTGCCTGGAAAAGTAATTGTAGCATTTGTACAAAATCATGTGAAGTGTGAAATGTTTTTCTTTAATTTTTTTCCCCCCCTAAAAAAAGTTGTATTGCAGTTTGGTACCTGTGAGCTTTATTAAAGTGGTTGACTTGATTGGTACGATTGTAAAGTGCTGTGGTCCTTGTGTCTGCTTCATCCGTTTGTCTTTTTGCTGTCAGTCTGTCCAGCTGCCGCTGCACCTCACACATCTGTTAGCGCTCTGTTTGACAAATATCCCTTCAGTTCTTCGGGAAAACGTTAGAAATGCTTACCGAGGTTTAGCTCAGATCACAGCTGAATCTGAAAATCTGAACAGACTAGTTGTTGGTCAGTTTAACAGCTTGAAAAATAAGTCAATTTGTAGTTCTTGTAGGCCTTATTTTGGAGTTTGCTGCCTTTTATTTTTTTCTTCTTTTTGTCACACTGTTAACTGAAGATCAGTTTGCTGTGGGGAAGTGAATGCATCACGAGTGTTTTGTGGGATATTTGGACAATAGAGCTCCTCCTGTGTGTCTACTAAACCTTCAAATAACCCTTTTCCCTGCTCTCTCTTAGACACCTCAATCTGTCCTCTCACTTCCCCTTTTCATCCTCGATACCCCTCTCCCCAGGCCCTACCCTCCCTCCAGCCCCCCACTTTTTTTTCTCCTACCCATGATGCTTTGAGTGTCTCTCAGCCTGTTCCATGTGCTTGTGCTGCTGCTACTGCGACTTTACAGAAGCTTGGCCAGGACTAGCGCAGCCTTGAGCCTACACAACCTCGCTGCGGCGATCCCCCGCTGTGGCTATAGGCTTTGCGCAAGCTAGTCTGTGCTAAGGCGAGGCCGCGCTCCCGTCGCTGCGCTGCCCCGCCCCTGCCTGAGGCCACACCCCTGTCACCTGCTCTGTAAGTAGGACGTGCCCCTCCCTTTGTTTTATTAAACACTAACATGAACAGAAATTGAGCTGCACACATTTATTTTTTTAAATCTTGTTTATTTTTTGTTTGTTTTTCGTTTATTGTTCTCATGAATTGAGGCTCTTCAGTGCTAGCCATGGTTACCCCCACTTATCCAACTCTGTGTCTCCTGACAGCTTAAAGTTTACAGGAAGACATTCTGTGTTGGACTGAAAAAGAGGCTGTAATCATGATTACTTAAGTGACATATGAGCATTTTGCCAAAGGGGCCTCACAGGGCTGTCCTCTCAGTGCCTGCTTGTATCTGTCTGCTCCTGTTAACACAGTGGATTCACAGCACAGCACCAGATTTAGGTTCATTTAAATTGTAAAAATATATATATATTTTAAGTCTGAGTAATGGTCCTGGGCTCTGTTTTACAAAACTAGAATCTTCTGGGTTAATATATGCCTGACTTGGTTTTACAAAAGCTATTGACACCTATGTTGCATCGAGGTTTATCCTAGATTTATCCAAGTCAGGAGCAGGCTAATACAGACCTGTAGTACTGTTTCTGTCAAGCTAAATGACTCTGCGTTTGTAAAGCCAGTTAAGTCTGAGATGTTCTGCGATGACTCAGTCAAGCCCAGCTTTCTTCTCTAATCCTGGGTTTCTACTTTCGTGAGACAGCCCCTCCCGATTAGAACTAAAACCAGGTTTAAAAACAGCCTGATTTGAAGATTGTCCTCTTTATTGATCCAACATTTTCAGATAGATGTTTTTGGTTTCAGGAGATTTTGTGCTGTGCATCCACCTTTACTGTTAACACTCTAACCTCCCTGAGCTCCTCCTGTTCATCTGCTGCCATGGACCTAACTGCTAATTTCCTGTTATAAACAGCTAACCAGCAGTGTGCCACTCTATGTATATAAGTGTGTGTGTTGGCCTTTTTTCCGCTGGCTTGTCAGACGAAGGAGAGTCCTTCACCTCTCCCTGGTAATTTTTTCCCACTTAAATAAATGGTGTCAAAGTCAAAGTTTTGACTTACTCTGTCTCAGCAGGTGTGTGTGTGTGTGTGTGTGTGTGTGACTGAAACTGTATCTCACATGCATGTTTAATACATAAGTCTGGCTCTCCTGTAATTTCCTGTGCAGCTTTGCAGTGACGGCAGGCTGCAGTGGTTTGGACAGTTTATCTCTTTTTCGCTCTGCTGTTGTTTCTCACCAGCCTCCTCGTTCAGACGTTTGACGGCGCAGATTAATTGTTACTTTAGGATTCTTCGTCTGTTTAGGTTACCCATGACCACTTGCAGTCATTAGAAACAATGCGTGAGCGGCCATATTTGTCGGTGAGCTGATTGGATTTCTCTCTGACACAGAGACCTCAGAGGAGGAGGAGGAGGAGGAGGCTGACTCCGACGACGGAGGTTGTGATGAGAGCGGGCTGGGACTGCTGGCCCAGTTCGCGGCGAGCGCAATCCCCGCGAGCCCGGCCCCGCTGAGGCTACTCCACGATGAAAAACGCTGCAGGCAAAGCACTCTGGGTAAAACGCAAGATGCTGAATGATCTGCATTTGACTTCTGGGATTTTTTATTTTTTTTTGCAAAACAATAAAACCAAACCTGACAGATTTCTGAAGTGATTTGTGAAAGCAGGTATTGGCAAATGTTTTAGCATGGATCAACTAACTTTTACAAAGTTTTATACTATTTAGCTGTTACTCCTCTGCTTCTGTCACAATTTTCACTTCACTGCGGCAAATTTTTTTTGATAGCTGTACATTGTACAGACAACAAAAATCACAAAATATTGAAAAAAAAATTTCACAAACTGCAATCACTGTATCCCTTGAGCATCTCCTCTCCTCCCTCAGGTTCAGCCGAATGTGAGTGTTCCGACTCTGGCTCAGACTTGAGGCTTAGAAAGTTTCCTTCTCTGCTGCACGGGAAGCGTGCTGCCCCCGAGCTCCCCCTCCTGCCCCCGGCGACGCACCGAGCTGACCAGCCCAGCCCCACCAAGCGGGACGAAGCGCTGCCTGTCAAACGGAAGCCTCTGGCAAAACCCCGCCCTTCGCCTCGCTCACAGCGGAGGTTCAGCTTTGACCTCGCCGCCGGCTTCGGGGGCTTCAGTGAGGACGAGGGCTGGAACCGCCGGCGCAGCGAGAGAATCTTCCTTCACGATGCCACGGCCAGTCAGATGTCTCTCCCTGCCTCTTCCTCCACCAGTCAGAGCTCCTCCTCTTCCTCCGGCTCAGCCCCACCTCTCACCCCGAAGACCCCCTCCAAACCCAAAACCATGCCACCTAGCCGGGATGGGAAAGATGTAGTGAAAGTATGTCAACAATTCATTCAGCTTGATCCTTTTTCTCTTCTGTTTCGTCATCTTCCTGTTTTTTTTCCTCTTTGACTCCGCCTCTTTCTTCAAACTGTGTTTTCTTTTTACATATTTGTGTGTATTTAAGTGTGTGTATGAGTGTGTCGGGGTGCCAGCAGGGCTCCTCAGTACTTCAGTCGCTGCAGCATTCCCCTGCTGACTGTGTCGTGTTGTTGACAAGGACAACTGCAGGCAGCCTGGGAACATTGCACTCTGTGTGTGTGTGCGTGCGTGCGTGTGTGTGTTTGTGTGTCCAGCTGAAGCTTAGTGCTCACATTTATTCATCTACGTGCTTCATGTCTCT
>JAVKLF010000021.1:12519977-12539217 GCA_034783495.1 Millerichthys robustus
AGATGTAGCGGCTGTAACGGGACAGGGAGTAAAAGATGCTGGAGCCCACAGGAGATACCACTCTGAGGAAGACAAAAGCATTATAAATGCATAACACAGCCTTAGTAAAAGAAAAAGAAATATACAACTTGGAAAAACTTGTATTATTGATCAAGACAACTTTTAACGTTTACAAGAAAAAAAATGTTGCTTTAAAGCAAAATATTAAGAAAAGAAGAACCAGTAAAGACTTTTGAAAGAATTATCAAAAAATGGGCAGAATAAAAAAGAAGCTACAAGCTACAAGAAAATAAATAATCAGCAATTTGAATTATTGTTCTGCCACGCCTGTATGTTTGAATAAAGCTCAATAACAATTCTTCCTCTAGCTCCGTGTTTTACACATTCATACAAAGAAAGAGGGATGTCTCAATCACTTCGGTGACGTGGGGGGGGTGAAAATGTAGGACTATTTGTTCCTTTACATAATTTTTTTTTTGACAAGCTTCGAATGAGCTGTGCAAAGAAATAATAAAACATTAAGACTTTTAAAACAGTTTGTGATCACATCCTTTGTAATGTGTAGTTTGAAGTAGGGCTGGGCGATAAAACAATAACGATATATATCACAATAGACACGTGATCAATATCAATAGAAAATACGTCCGATAAAATGTGGAAAATTTCACTGAACTCTGATCCAGAACTGCACGGCACTCTGGGGGTTGAAGGCAGAGGAAAGGCTTTAGACACTTGACTTCTCACAGTCCAGCTAAGAAAGGCAGGTGGCAATAACTAACTCACTCTTTGGTAAGCTAGCAACCTTTTGAGCAACATGCGCAGCAACAGTTTCATGTTTCGCTACTGTGCCTATAACTGTTTAAAAATACAAATAAACGACATGAAGTGAAAGGAGAAAATGAGTGAAACAGGTCGAGGGGAAACCGGAGAAAAGAGGAGAGGTCACGTCACCAGTATTATTCAGCCTTTTTTTTTCTGGTCCTCATTTTAAATAAGTACAACTAAAAACTAATCAATATTTAATGATATTGACTGATATGAAACGCTTACCGTGATACATTTTTATTGCCCAGCCCTAGGTTTAAGAAGATCTTCACTGTATGTAAAACATTCTCTGAACTTCAGCTTACCTTTGCAATCCAATGAGTTTCCACCTTTGTAAGTCTGTGAGGGTAAAGGAACACGTCAGCCAGGCCTGAATCCTCTCTCCGCACTTCCCAGGACTGGGCAGGAAGAGAGCCAGAGCGGCAACCAGCCGACGGACTTTAACCTCATCCGACCCGTGCACCACCAGGGTCCTGCCACTCAGCAGACACCACATCGCCTGCAAGGCAAAGGGATACTGACGCAGAAACTTCAAAGCACTTTGAGCAGCCTTTTTCCTCTGACGGAAGGTCACGGACCCCCTGTAACTGAGCGGTGAAGCAGCCCTGTCCGACCCCGTGGAAGCAGTCATAGTGCAGTCCGACCCCTCCTCCACTGAAGTACGGGAAATCACATCTCCAAGAAGTCCCACAGGAAGCTCCAGGCCAGCTGCAGGACTTTCAGAGCACGGGGAACCCACAGTGTATTCATCTTGGACTGGAAGGAGGGCCTGGGGTTCCTGGTTGACCACTGGGATTTGGGAGGACTTCGGATGGGAGTTTTGTTGCAGGCAAGACACGTCAGGTGCATTGTAAAGGAAACGTTCTTGGGCGATGCAGCATGCCGTGTCTATTGGAACTAGCAACTTGGACTCGCTTACGGAGTCACGCTCGTCCAGCTCAGACAGCACCTCAAGCAATGACACAGGGGTCTGGTCTAGTCCGTCACTCTCATCCTCCCCAGCAGTGGTGTCAACTTCTTCACTGCTGCTTTCCTTCCCCAAATCAGTGTTTTGGTCAGGCTCAGGGGTCAGATCAGAATAAGGATCGGGTCCTTCTGAGATCATACTTGTAAGACTCTCCTGCTTCTCTGCTTGATCAGTGCCGCTCTTATCACTGCTGAAGCTTCCTTTAGTCTCTTCTGAGCTCTCCTGAGTCTCCAGAGTCTGATCTGAGGGGGAGGACTCCAGATGTACAGATGTCTCCCCAAGTCTAAGCTCACTCCCCTGAGCAGCGCTGGTCCCAGACACAGGGTCGAGTGGATGTAAAGGTCTTGATGGATCAGGTTCAAGAGCGTCTGGTCCAAGAACAATATAAGGTGGATTTAAGTGCACATGGTTGTCTATGGAATGATTCACAGCACAGAATGGTCTAAGTGTTCCTGCTTCATCCTCAGCGTTCTCATTCAGGTCCTCTTCAAACAGGAAGTTGACAACTTTCTGTTTCCTGCGCAGCGCCTTGTCCAGACAGTGGGTGTACAGGAAACACAAATCCCCTCGGAAACTGCTCTCCGTCTGTTTCAGAAGCTCCACCGCAGCTTCGTAGAAGGTCTCTTCGCACAGCTCTCGGAGGTTCTTCAGGCGCTTGTCGAAACACTTGGCAGACTTGGCTTTGATCAGCTGTGGCGTGTAGGATGGCCTACGTTTAACGCCGTCATCATCTTCCTCATCTACCCCTTTGCTATCTAATTGACCCTGCCCTGTTTCTACTTCTTTCCACCCCTTTTCAATGTAACAAACAGGTTCGGCAAGCTTGGCATATTTGTCCAACAGCATCTCGCACTCGTTCAAGCATTCGGTCATACATTTCTGGCAGGTGACAGCCTGAGGATCCCGGCGAGGACGGTGGTGGTAGGAGCAGATCTGTTTCAGCAGGTCCCGGTGTTCATAAATACACTTCTCTACATTGGCAAGCTCGTTGGCCTTCTCGACAGCGTGGGCGGAGTAAATGCACTGAGGCCCCGCCTCCCTCTGGAGGCCCTCCTCTCGCTGCAGCACAGAATGGGTGTACCTGCAGAGCCAAAACAAGCGCAAGGGTGCACAGGTTGAGGGCAGCTCAATGTTTGATTTATTGTCAGACATGTTTTTATGCACAGAATGTGTTGTATCACACAAAGTAACTTCTGTGTTCATAAATGATGGATGGATGGATGGATGGATAGAACATCAGAACTCAGCTGCCCTTGTCATCACCCAAACCTCCTTCTTTGATCACATCACTCCTGTCTTGCAGCAGCTTCACAGACTCCCAGTTAAATCTCAGATTGTGTTTGAAATTCTTCCTCACTTACAAAGCCATCCACAGTCTCGCCCCTTCATTAATAACTAACTCTGTGCATTTCTTCTATTATTAATTTTATTATTATAACGGGTAATATTTTTCTACACCTTGCAGTCAATCACTTACCTGACATTTCGAAACCATTTTTCCTTCAGTAAAATTATGTACATCGTAGTCTGTAATTTGGAAATCCTACAGCTCTTCCCAGACTGGTGTGCAGCAAAGATTGTTTCTCTCAGATTTCCATTGATGTCTTTCCTCTTTAATGTTATGTGAACACACTCCTGAATTCTCCAGAGCTACAAAACTCAGCTTTTTTGAGCAGTACTGAGAGCTGGTGATTAGTTAATCAATGCATTTGATTAGCAGTGCTGTGCTGCTACGTACCCTTCTGTTAGAAGCAGAGAGTATTTGTTGTTCATGTGACTTTGAATGTATTTGATCTGATTTCTAATAGTAATCAGGTGACTGGCTGTATATTCAAAACCAAGCTGTTTCTGAACCCCACATGGGGTTGTATGTACAACGACTTGTATTAAAACTCTTACTGAAGGTCCTGGAGCTTCCGTTGGAGTTCCTTGGCAAACGCCCGTCTGTTCCCGGCCTTCAGACACTCGGAGGCCCGTGAGAAGCGAAGGGAAAGTTCCTGAAACTGAAGCATGATCTTCCTTTCGTCCGCTGCCACGTACGCCATGCAGAAAGGCCGCACGAAGCCCCTCGCCTCCAGGTCGTACAGAGTGAAGTGATGGACATACGCGAAAGCCCCCTCCTTGGAGTCTCCCAGCACAACCCTGGAGTCCTCCACAAAACTGAGCCGTGGGTAGCCACTGCCGGGCGGATGTCCCACAAAGGAGGCCTGGTAGTCCACAGACATGATGCGCAAGGAGAAGTAGTTGAGGTCAAAAGTGCCGCAGATCTTAGGGTCATCCGGGATGGTGAGGAGAGGCTGAGGGCCCACCTGCTCAGAGAACTCAGAGATGAGGATGAAGTCTTTGGTGAACTTGGCACAGGAGGTTTTGGCCCAGGGATTGGAGTCTGCCAGGGGGTGCAGGGGAACAGAGAACTCTTCTGGGAGATCCCAGGGGTCTGGGCTTGTCTGCCCGTACTCATCCTCTTTGGTGAAAGCTACCACATCTGGGGAGCCTATCATAGTGTTGTAACTGGGAGAGGCATGAGAAACAGCAGCAGCACTATTAGTCATGGGAACGCTGTCGCAGCCAAACCACCAGGGTTAGACTTAGACACATGAAGTCGAGTCAGACTGGGCATACTGGTGTTGGAGGTGCTGATTTGTGACTTTAACAGGGTCCATAAAAAACAACTGACAGTAAAATGAGCACAAAATCCAGCTGTGACCCAATAGTGGTACGTCAGTGAATAAAAAAAGAGGGATGGGGAAATGGCTAACTGGACAAAATTTAAAAAAATACAACTCACAGCTTTTGTTACCAAGAGCAAAAAGGAAGCGACAGTTATTAATTACAGCGTCCGAGCAGACAGCAAACCGACACAAAGCGCCGAAGAAGAACGTCCGACCTCCTCTTCCTCATGTCTCCTAGCATCGTGTCCGTCAACACTACTGAGGAATGAAACTCGGCCAGCGCGTGAAGCACAAACATCGTTCACAAACAGAAACGCTTCGCTGACAGCTCACATCCAGACAGCCGCCATGTTTACCCAGCTGGACGCTGCCTGGTCAGGTGACCTAAGCTCCGCCCACCCAGAATAAATAAGAAGCGCTTTATTTATTCATTTATTAATTACCACTAATAGTAATTATTATTACATATTAATTAAAACCTATTTAAAAAGTTTCTAACCGTAGTGCCTACATTTATTTAGACTCATCAAACATTACCAGAAACACCGATTTTCTACAGCGTATGCAAATTACATAATGACTGCAAATAATAAACTGAATACTACAATACTAAAGAACACCCCGACGGCAAAAACAGAAAGTAAAAGTAATTACAAAATAGTGAAACTGTAAATCAAATAACATGATTTCCAGAGGTTTCTCTTAAGCAAAGAAGCACTGAATGAGTGTTTTATTTGACGAAAAGCATATTTTATAAAATGTCTGAACTCCCCTTACTTACTAAAAATCATTACAACATTATATTTTCTTAACAAAAGTAAAAATACAATGATAAATTTAAATGATTCTGGTAGATTCTGAAATGACAAAATTTCAGCCCTATATTCATGCAATGTTACGTCACAATTTTATTGCAAATCACAATACTTTTTCAATTACTTTTGCTGAAATAATACAGTAACATAAAAGGAACACATATTACGGTTATACATATTAGAAATTTTGAATACATTCAATGTTAAGTAGTTATTTTCCCTTTTGTTAGCGCAGGTCGTTGCGATAGTTTTACGTCCTTCTTTACGGCAGTTCTGACAAGCAGGCGCGGATTTTGTAAACAATGCTAGTCACCACAACTGTAGGTGAGATAGATTTTGTTAGTTTAAAAATGTTTAAAAAGTAGTCCGAGTTTGTTTTGTTTAACATATGCTATCGAATTTATTCAATTTGTGTCCACTTTCAAACTTTTTGAAACACTTTTCGTAGAGCAATGTTTTTAAGTTAACATCGTCAGCTAACATGCTATCAGCGGGGCTTATGGCCGGAGCAGCGGTTGCTTCAGGTGAAAGTGGCCAGGCATGCTGACACTGCACCTCCTCGGAAGATCCTCACTTCGGTCGGGTCTAACGTGGCTTCAGCAAAGGTGCCTTTGGGGGACCCGGAGCCGTCGGTGCCCGGAAACACGGCAGCAGGGGTCAGACATGATCCGTAACTGGGCTCAAATCAAGCGGGTCCTCTGTGTGGCTGAGAAGAACGATGCAGCCAAAGGAATCTCAGAGATCATGTCTAATGGCAGAGCGAGGAGGGTTAGTCCTGTCTTACAATTCTTCATAAACAACTGATACATAATGTTTCTGCTTACACTAATAGTCCATGAACTCCCCTAAATCTAGTATGCTCTAAATGTGTTTAAAAAAAATCACTTGGGGCTTGTAACAATAATAACAATAAGCCTTCCTAGGCATCAGTTACTAGTATGATTAGGACACCATAACGATGCAGTTATAGACACAATCTAGTTAAACACATCTTAACTGTAGTAAAAGCTTTGAAGTTACACTACAGTTGACATTTTGGCTATTTGACATAGACTGAACCAAAACAAAAGTAGCTACATGTTCCCGTTTTTGTGTAGATAAACCACCAAGCACAAAACGGCAACTATATATATATATATATATATATATATATATATATATATATATAAAGAAACTGCTGGTCTTTGGTATTGAGAAATATCACTGTTCTTTTCTCCTTTTGTTTTAGAGGGAAGGAATGTCAAAGTTTAATAAAATATATGAGTTTGAATATCATCTCTTTGGCCAGGTAAGCAAAATACAGTAAAAAGAGTAACTGCACACATGCACATGAGCTTTTTTGTTTGTTCACAATCATTATCTCTGTTTTTTGCTTTCACCAGAAGGTGATGGTAACAACGACATCAGTGTCAGGACATTTACTTGCTTTGGAGTTTAAGGCACCATTCCAGAAATGGTAAATAAATGTGTCCTTTTTTGTGTGCGTAATCACATTGACAGAGTATTTTACCAGTTTGTTGTTGTTTTTTTGGTCACCAAAGGCATAGTTGCAATCCTGTGTTGCTGTTTGATGCAGAGGTTGAGAAGTTTTGTCCAGATAATATGATACAAATAAAGGTATGGCTATGAGACATCCTACTAGGAATTTATAAAAAGGCATCAAAACATATGTGTGCATGTATATATTTATGTGTGTATAATATGTGCTTTTTTGAATTTTCCACCAATACGACATCTGAATTATGTTCTTTAATGTCTTCTTTTAATTGTTGTTTTTGTTCCTATAATTTTCTATTTTGTTTCCTGCAGCGAACTCTGGAGAGAGAAGTGAGTCAATGTCAGGCCCTGATCATCTGGACGGACTGTGACAGGGAGGGAGAAAACATTGGTTTTGAAGTTATTGATGTTTGCAGAGCAGGTATTGTAAAAAGTACTTTGATCTACAATCTGTTTGCAGAGTTTTTGAGAAAAAACAAGTTCAATGCATTTTTGTCCACTGAAGGGTTTTGGTTATCAAATTTGTTTTGTGTACGGTATGTTATTTTTTTAGTGAACCCCAACTTGCACATCTTTCGAGCAAAGTTTTCTGAGATCACCCCTAACTCAATTCGGAGAGCTTGTGAGACGCTAACAGACCCTGATTCTAACGTCAGCGATGCTGTTGATGTCCGCCAGGAGCTGGATTTGCGAATCGGTAAAGTGCTGGTCTCAGTAAACAGTTTAAAGTTTCTTTCAATATATTAGAATATCTGAGCAGCTAATAGTTCAGAATAATCTCTAACTTTCTTGTCTGTTTGAAAATTTACCACACAGAATATCAATATATTCCTCTCACCTGTGCTTCCATCCTCTACAGGAGCATCCTTCACTCGATTCCAGACGCTTCGCCTGCAGAGGATCTTCCCAGAATCCCTTGCCAATCAGCTGATCTCCTACGGCAGCTGTCAGTTTCCCACTCTGGGCTTTGTGGTGGAGCGCTTCAAAGCCATTCAGGCCTTCATCCCTGAGACATTCTACAAGATCAAAGGTAAGAATTCATTCACGCACATAAACGTTAGTTGATGATGTATGGTTTGAAATGGTAAAGTTTTTTTTTCTGCATTTGTGTGTGTTTATCTCAGTGCTTCATGAAGTTGAGGAGGACACTGTGGAATTCAACTGGAAGAGAAACCGTCTCTTTAACCACACAGCTTGCCTGGTGCTCTACCAGATCTGTATGGAGGTTTGTACCTGTTTCTCTGAGCTGAGGCTTCTGTGTATAAATATTAATCAGGGCAAAGTTGTTTGGCAAGACTACCATGTTTACTTTCACTGCGCTAGCTGAAAGTTTAAACAACTCTTTCATTTTCTGTTTTCGCTACATTTAAGCCTTTGATTTACTTGTGTATGTTAGTCGTTTTTTTAAACTTACTTTTAATATAAATTCAAGTCTAAACAGAAAACATACGGCATACGATACAGAAAATAACTTTCTAAGCACTGAGTCAACCTAACATGAAACGTGAGTCAGTCTGTCCAACTATTGAAAGTAGACCTTAAAATACAACACAGCAAAAAATTAAATGTTCAGTTTGCCTCAGTCAGAATCCAAACGTCCATCTAGCTGAAATGCTGTGATGCGACTACAAGTGGCTCTACAGGTGTGTAATTTTTACCGCAACTGTACACGATTTAACTTAAATATAGTGATGATGTTTTATGTATAACGTTAATTTTAAAGTAGCAATGCAGGAATGAAGGCCGACAACAAAGCTACAGTTTTTCAAGTTGTTTGGATTTGTTTTATAGATTGAATGATGTTGATGCGCTTTAACTTTCTGTTTGTAGACCTAGTTTTGACGCAAAACAGTTGTCACCTGAAGGAAAGGGTGTAATTAAAAGCTCTTATTGTTTTCCAGCAAAGCTGATGAGGCCTGTAATTATTACTTAGCTTTCACGTGTTCCCACAGATTGAGCTGACCGCGTCAGAAGACAGACAGGTCAAACCACTCTGATACTATAATCACACCACGGTTCAGTCCCACAAATCCATTCAGCATTCTTTAGTTTATCATAAAGAACAGCTGGTCAGGGTTTTGCCACATTCATCTTATATGTAGCTAAAATAAATGATGTCTTTGAAAATCCCTCCAGTCCGCTCAGCTGCACAGTCTGTAAAGATAAACAGTGCGTGTTTACACTGGACTATGACTGAAGCTGATGGTAAACTCTGATAAAACCGATTCAGCTGTGAGCTGTGCATTTTCTAGTGAAGATGATATGAGATGAGAGCAAATGAGTAAAAGTTTTATTATCGACCACCACCATGAAGAGGCTGACAGTTATATATGGGCTCTTGTCTGCATTTGTGTTCATTAGTCTGTTAGCAAAATATCTCATGAACTAATGGACAGAATTTAATAAAACTTCCTGAAAGGAATCATTGGATGTACAGCAGGCCATCTCCAGTCCTCTAAGGAATGCTAGTTACATTAATTCGGAGCTATATTAAAACATATGCTAACAATGCTATTATATTACTAATTATGCTTTAATGAATCGTTTTTTGTGTTTGGATCTCAGGCAATGATTTGACAGTAAAAAGTGGTCAGCAGCATTGTGGTTGTAGAAATGGTTTGTTGCAAAGCAAACATATTTTTATATTGAAATCATTTCTTCTTATAAATTCATTTATCTCATGTGGATCTGACAATGCACGTCCGGCAGTAGTTTCAGCTCATTAAACATGTGCCAGCTCTGTGTGAGTGTCTCTGTGCGATGCATCTAATAGTCCCTGAACACCAGTGTTTTCAGTGTTGAAAATGTTGTTGACCTGCGTGAGTAAAATGATTTAAAAGCTGCATGTGAAAAGATGGATATAATTTTATTCATTTCCAGGATCCCATAGCAACAGTCACCTCAGTAACCAGAAAACCTAAGAGCAAATGGAGACCGCTGCCTTTGGACACTGTGGTAAGATGATGAAACCAAACAGCTACCCACATAATCCAGACTGAAGAATAATAAAAAAACATCTTTTCATGTATATAATTTTAGTTGTTTTTTGGGGGGGTGGTTTAGCAGAGAAAGAGATTTTATCTTTCTTGTCACTACATTTATCTTACCTGCAGGAACTAGAGAAACTGGCATCTCGGAAGCTCAGAATAAACGCCAAAGAGACTATGAAAATTGCTGAAAAACTTTATACACAAGGGTGGGTGTTTCAGGTTTTTAATGAGCAGCATTTCTAGTTGTGGACTTTTATACTGAGTCTATGAGAACCAAGGACTCCAAATTGTTTAAACTTCAGTTTGTTTACTGTTTGCTTACAAACATTTGGTTGTTCAGCTGTATGATGCATCTCTTAACCAGTAATTTTTTTATATGCAGAGCTTTTTCTCTTTGAAGACGACTGTTTTTTAAAATTTTTCTTCTCAGATTTATCAGCTATCCCCGCACAGAAACCAATATTTTTCCTGCTAACCTCGCCCTTGCCCCCCTGGTGGAGCAGCAAACTCATGGCCAAGAGTGGGGGACGTTTGCCCAGCGGGTGCTGGAGCAGCCGGGGGGGCCCAACCCACGGCAGGGCAGAAAGTCAGACCAAGCCCACCCGCCCATACACCCCACCAAGTTCACCAACGCACTGCAGGTAAGCTGGCAAACATGGCTGCTTTGTCTCTTGTTTCATTTTTAAATCAATTTGAACTAATTTGTTCTGAAGATGTTTTCAACAATAAGACAGAGGAAGTGTTTCACAAAAAAAAGACAAAATACAGTCTAAATGTCTGAATATTTACAAATGAACAAGTAACTAGTAACTGTATTCTGTTTTCCAGGGTAATGAAGCGCGAGTTTATGAGTTCATCGTTCGGCATTTCCTGGCCTGTGTATCCCAGGATGCTTTGGGGCAGGAGACAGTGGTGGACATTGACATCGCTCATGAGAAGTTCTCTGCCTCTGGCCTCATGATTATTGCAAGGAATTATCTGGATGTTTACCCCTACGACAAGTGGAGCGCAAAGGTGTTGATAGGACCATTGACCCATTCTAATTTAAGATCCGAAACTCCCAGCTGAAGGGATTTTGTTTTTGGAGTTGAACATGATTACCTCCTGCTGCTTGTTTGTAACAAAATTTTGGATTAACGTTATTCTGCAGGTGATTCCCGTGTTTGAACAAGACTCCCAGTTTCAGCCCTCTGCCATCGAGATGGTGGACGGCCAGACGAGTCCACCGCAGCTGCTCACCGAAGCCGACCTCATATCGCTGATGGAAAAGCACGGCATCGGTGATATTTTGAACATTCATAGCTATTGCAATAACAATTTGCACAATGTCATTTTTTAGGACACACAAAGAGTTTTAAAAGTTTGGTTACATTTGGTTAAGTGTGCAGCTTTATGTGACAAAATACAGCCGTGCTTTGTGATGTACAGGAACTGAACCAAGATGAGTTCAAGATGCCCACAAATACTAGCTGTGTGTTTGTGCACGTTTGTTTGTTTGTGCAAAGTGCCAGCAGCAGCTACTCAGATCTACACAAAGCTGACAGAACAAGAAAATATTGACGACTCTTACACAGGGACTATGTACACGTGAGCTTAATATAAAGAAGCCAAAAAACTTTTACATGTAGCTGTAAGCTGAACACATTTTAATTGCTTATCTTTTCTATTTTTCTGCAAACTTTCTCACACAAACAGAAAATCTTAACTAGGTTTTGTTGTGTATGCTTGCTTATTTTCTAGCACTTTCTTCTTTAAAATCTCATATTCAGCAACCTAAATCACACCTGGCAACAACGTTATGAAGTCAGCAAGGCTGTAATTTGATCTGATTTCACTGTTTGATGTGTAATGTTAGCGTGCTGTGCTTCCTGTGTGTTTTACAGGCACAGATGCCACACACGCAGAGCATATCGAGACCATCAAGAGTCGCATGTACGTAGGTTTGACTGCAGACCAGAGGTTCCTTCCTGGAGAGCTCGGGATGGGACTAGTAGAGGGTAGGTAAACAAAAACAAAAACCTTGCACAATCTGTTGGCCCTTGAAGTATGTGTGGGGATGTCTCTCAGCTACTACCGCACTAAATTTTTGCTCCATATCTGTAAGCATGGCTGTGTTAGAGACATTTTTGTCCAACATTAATTAACTGTGGCAGTCATCCTGAAATGGGGAAACTCCAAAATTTAACACAATCTGTCTTTTTAATGAAATATTTTGCTAACAGAGAGTTAAATGACTACAGTGGGTAAAGATGGTGGATGGATGACCCTGTTATGTTTCAGTTGTTGGAAGAACTGATGTCATGTGCAGTGTTATAAAAAATAATATCTACCAGTATTATATTTTTTTAAGCTAGTACGGGCTGAGACTGCTGATAATAAATTCTAAAAGCTTTCCGTAATGTAACAAAATATTCACCACCTGGTTAAATACAGGTTAATAAATAAAAAAAAACTTTATCATGCTCAAAAGGCTTTTTTTTATTATCACAAATCTGTTGCGGATGTTTCAGACCCATGTCAATTTAGTTTCAGTAATACTAGAGTGCTACAGCTGTACTTTTTTTCCCCATTTAATATGCAAATTCCTGTCAGATTTTGGGACAAATTTTTTCAAGAGAGTGGGTCTGAAGAACACATTAATACCTGAACAGGCTTTATCACGTAGAGATGTGACTGATGCGTCTGTTTAGGTTACAACTCCATGGGCTACGAGATGTCGAAACCAGACCTTCGTGCTGAGCTGGAGGCCGACCTCAAACTGGTGTCAGAAGGGAAGAAGGACAAACACAGCGTGCTGCAGCAGCACGTTCAAAAATACAAGACTGTCTTCATCGAGTCTGTCAGGAAGGCCAAAAAGTTAGTTGCTCTTTACATCATCGCTTATGTTTGACAAAGATTGAATCATTAGGAGTGCTACAATCTGTTGACCCTGCAAGTGACCATTGACTCTCTGTTGTTTCCTCAGGTTGGATGAAGCCCTGGTTCCGTATCTGGGTGCAGCTCGTGAGATCAGTGAAGTAGAACAGCAGGACATGGAGATCCCGCTGTCTGTGAGGAAGTGTCCGAGCTGTGGTCGGGACATGGTGCTGAAAAAAAAGCGGGAAGGAAACAGGTGAGAGGTGTTGTCTTAGCCTTGAACGTAGTAAAAAATATATATAATTACATCTGTTTTTTAAAAAGCAAACCCCCTTTGTGCTGAAATTACAGCTGAACATGAGTTTGATTCAATTTTATGACATGAAAACCCATTCAGCAGACATTTATCAGTAAAAAGTAACCCATTACATTTAGTGGCTTTATTTGTTATTTTTTTATTGTTATTATTAAATGAACTGTTTTTAACTCATCTTAGCTGCTCTGTGTCTCCACTTGCAGTAAGTTTCTGACGTGTGTGGGATACCCCGTCTGTAAAACAGCTGTTTGGTTTCCTGACACGGTGCTTGAAGTCAACAGGGATGAAAGTGTTTGTCCGACATGCCAGCCAAGCCCTGTTCACATGTGAGAATTGACTTTATATTACCTTCATTTTTATTTTTTTTTTACAGGGTTGAACATTTCAACGTCCCAAAACTGACAAAGATTTGAATTATCTCATTCCTTTATAAATGATAAACAAACTCATCGTTTCAAATTATGACGGATGCACAGTATGCAAAGTCATTATTTTGTTTATCACACAAACATTTTAAGGGAAGTTTGATGGTGACTCAATTAAAGCTCTTCATGTTTCACTTCCCAAAGTTTTCCACAATCTGTTTGTGTTTCTTTCAACTTTTTAAACAATGAAATGGACTAGCAAACAACATTTCCATAAATAGTATTTGAAATTTAAAAGAACACGGATTTCTTCTTCTTTTAGCCTCTTATTGTCAAATTGGTTCTTTATTTATACTTTGCACTACATTATTTTGGTGTAATGGTCTGAATCCACTGTAGATTTCATTACGTCTTACGCAGGATATTCTCCTCAGGCGGGCAGTAGCTCCACACATCAACAGTGAATATTGACCTTCCTTTAGTTTGTCACTTCAGAGCAGCGTGCCTTCGGCGCATTATGTTTCCCTCTCGTCTGTGCAAACACCAACAAACACCCGCGGCTCTGAGGCGCTCGTGGCAGCTTTGCCAGTGCGAGAAAATTTGTCTAAATTCTTGTGTACACAAGTAGGCGTTAACCCCCTGAGCTCTAGCCTCGGCTCAGTCCAAATATAGGGCACGCTCGCTCAGCAGCAAGCAAAAGTGCTCCACACCAGCTCTGGTTACCATGACAACCTATTTGGTACAGCGCTCAAAGTTGAGCTCCAGTAATTATTTAAAAACAACAACTTTTTTATTATTATTATCATTATCATCAAATTTCAACTCGGCTGGTTGGAAGACTTTGGCAGCGGTCGTGAGTTGGAGTAAACTCACGCTTTCTTTTCCTGCCACACTGGTTGCCATAGCAATGTGATGCATGAAGTTTACATATTTTTCTTATTATTTAAGCTTTATACAGGTGGTCTCATGGAGACATGAGGACAATGAAACAGATTTGTTTCAGGAGTCCCTAAAAAGTGTTTAAAATGTCCCAAAGACATCAAAGGGGACAACTTCAGCCCCTGTTGCAAGGTGTACCCGGTTAAAGGAGCACCTGGAACATATTTTGTCCGTAAAGATTGTTTTGTACTGATACCTAATTTATTTGCCATATGTTGTTCCTTATATACTCAGAAACTCAGTCCCATAATATCTGTGTATATAATTTATCATTTCTTTCCACGCCCCACAGATATATTGTTTTCCATCTGTTAAATCCATTTTTGTGCCTCCTTGTTTCCAGGTTGAAGTTAAAGTTTCGCAGAGGCAGTCTTCCTCCCATGATGCCTCTGGAATTTGTTGGCTGCATTGGTGGTTGTGATGAGAACCTCAGAGAGGTTCTGGACCTCAGATACCTCCGAACAAGAGGAGGAGGAGAGGACCCTCCAGCTCCGAGGCCTCCGAGAGCTCCTCGTTCCGATCCTCGCCCCTCCCTTCCTCCTGTCCCTTCCTGGACTCTGCAGCCAAGACCTCCACCAGATGGCGGTGGCGGCGGTAGCGTTTGTGTCCAGACCAGCGGCGATGCCATTGTGTGTAACTGCGGTCAGGACGCGGCTCTTCTCACTGTGCGCAAAGACGGGCCCAATCAAGGTCGCCAGTTCTACAAGTGCAACTCTGGGAGTTGCAACTTCTTCCTGTGGGCAGATCAGCCGGGGACGCAGCAGAACCAAGGGCCCTTGGTGTCAGCACCGTGGGCCCCTCAGCCTCTGAGACCGTCCGTGGGGTTCGGAAACACACCCAGAGGAGGTGGCAGAGGGCAAGAGGCCAGCGCGGCAGGACACGTGGGACACCCAATGTGCAAGTGCAACGAGACGGCAGTGACACGCACGGTGCAGAAGGACGGGCCAAATAAGGGCCGCATGTTCCACACCTGTGGGAAACCACGAGATCAGCAGTGTGGCTTCTTCCAGTGGGCAGATGAGAATGTATCTACTCCAGGTAAGGCTCACACACACATCCAGCCACCTGCTTTTTTAAAGTTACAGCTCACAATTTTGCTTTTCTAAAAGTAAACAAACAAATAAGACTTTGCTGTCCACTGATGCACCTGATTAATAATGGGGTACATATGCTCAGGAATACTTACTTATTTAAAAAGAACATGACAAATATTGATGGAATTATCCAGCCGTACACTTTATTAGCTTACCTCTGTTTAAAAAGCCTTGTACTATAGTAGAGTTTTTAGGGAACTGGTCCCAGTTTCAACCTCTTAAACACATCAATCATTTATTTTTCTCAAACTTCTCCAGCATCATCCAGCAGCAGCCAAATGTATCAGAATCATATCTGCATGAGCATCGTCATGTTTTTTTCTTTCAGATCTCATGACACTTTATATAGACCATGACCAAATTGTTTAAAAGTAAGTATTTAAAACGTGATATATCACCTTTAAGCAATCGTTTAATTTATGATAAACATGGGTGCTGCAATGAACAAAGAACTTCAACTAATCCAAACCCCAAACCAAACATGAGGATAATTAAAGAGAAGCTGATGACAATCTGGCAAAAAGTTACAGAAACCTGATTCTGCTGAAATAATAGAGATGATCTGACAGGACAAGCCTGGTGTGATTTAAAGACAGGAAGTAAAAAAATCCAAACGCACAAAGGGAGCTGTTGTAACAAAATGTAACAGAAAATACAAAGTCAGATCAGATAACTAAAACAGAAACTAAAAGAAGCTTTAACAACAGACAGACGTCATAAATAATGAGATTAATGTGCAGTTTTACCGTGCCTCATTACCAATAATTGCTATTACTTCATCATTTTTTGGATAGGACCATCTTAATTCAAACTTTGGGTATTTAAGGTGTTGGGAAATTCCTTCAACGAATGCTTGCTTTGAAATGTTTTACTGTAGTGGCCTCTGACCTGAAAATGTTGTTTGACTTGTGTTCCCTTTTATCAGGTGATTTTAGTGGTTTTAATGGTGCAGGAGACAGAGGGAAGAAGGGGAGGAAGACGGCAGCAGACGGTCCCGCCAACAGACCCCCCGCTGCTAAGAAGCCTCGAGCCTGCAGCATCTGCCATGTCCCAGGACACACCCGGGTCACCTGTCCTCAGAGGTGACCCCCCGCCTGTGGACGGACTGAGCTCAGATTTGTTTTCAAATACAAAACGAAGCTTCTCCGTGGCTAAAGGCTTCGAAACAGACCATCATTGTTTGGCTGCAGCGTGACATACGCTGGCAGGAGGAATGTCAGAGCGACAGCAGATGGTACAACTTTCTTTCACTTTTCATTCTGTTCCATCCTCAGATCTGTTTTTCAAAATGACTGGGTGGAAAACAAAACAGAAACATTTCAGGAGGACTTGACCTGCTCTTTAATGTGTTTTAACACAAACTGAAAAGCGATGCACTGTTTGATCGCTGGGATTCTAAAGTCAAACTGTTTTATTAAGAATTTTTTACAGCCGAACTTAAATAAAAAGACATTGTTTTCTATCTTTTTGCAGCCGGAGGAATTTAAAGAAATCTCTGAGCACAGGAAGAGCTGCAGCGTCACATCACGCACTGAGGTGTTGAACCACTTTTAAAACATGGAGGTGTTTGCAACAACACCAACCTGAAGGTGCGGAGCAGTTAATTGGAAGGTTGCTCATCTGGCCTTAGATTAAATTATATTCTAGTTTTTACATTATCAGTCGAGGGCGGGCCTTATTAAAGGTGTCAATCGTTGGATTTACCATGCAGAAATTTTGTTTATGTGTAAATGTTAAAGATAAAAATAAACAGATTTTAAGAAACCTAATAGGTGGAAAATGATAACATATTTGGTTTTGTTTTTTTGTTTTTATGTCTGAAGAATTGCCAGATTTTATTTGATGAAACAGCAAATAAACGCAGTATTTCTCTTCATTGCTTTTTATGATTTTAGAGCCGTGGCCGCAGGCTCAGAGTTAGATTTCACTCTAAGGAATCTGTGCTTTCTTTTTTGTTTGGTTGGTTTTGGTTTCATTTTGAATTTTTGGGGTTTTTAAGCAACTTATTTGGAAAGAACCCAAGTGCTTCCATGCCACCATACTGAGTCCAGTCTATACAGAACATTCTTTAACACAATCATTGCTGTACTGACCACAGAAGAAACATTTAGATTCCTGCAGCTGCAACACCACACTGTACAAGTACTTCAATAAAAGTAGTTTTAATGAACTTTTTCTGTAAATGATCAGGGCTTCCCTGTAAAAACATACGCTTGTAAACCTCATTGGAATCAGATGCTTGAAGTCAAAAAAGAGTTGCTTAATATTTGAAGTGGTGTTCTGTGTAAACGTTGGTTTTTGAATACCCCCACTAATCCAGCTGACATGTTTGTACTATTTGTCAACAAAAACAGGAAGAAAATCCTCACGAATGACTAAGAATATTTGAAGGTGACAAAATGCACTTTAGACTTGGCTTCAGTCACCGTTAATAACTTGTCTTTATGTTCCAACTGCTGTTGTGAACAGGTATTCTGTGTAATTGATTTGAGCAATAAACATCTTACCTGTTGATATAACTTTCAACAACCTCTGTTTGGAAAAATAGGAGTCAAAAGAATCAAAGACTAGTCCAAATGCAGCTAGGACCAAACTAAAGTGGATTTCTTTCTTCATTCTCTAGAATTTCATAAACCAAAAGTCTTCATTGGCCAATCATTTTGAAAAAAGATAATAATGAGAAAAAGACTGGGTTGTAAAGGTTTATATGTTGTGAAAATGGATATCTGTTCTATCCCCGTCTATGAGGTTTTAACCATTTGTCTACGTACCTTTGTAAGAGTCATATAGATGGATGTACTTAAGATTCGGATCACTAACCCTGGTGAATCCAGAACTGATCAGTTCAACTACAAACTGAGATTGTTAAAAAAACCTAGCTTTGACAGGTAAGATATTAACGCTTTACAACTATAACATACATTAGGTGTCAAAGTGTCTTTTTGTTTAGTTTTTTTTCTGCACCTTGAATGCTCCACCTCAGGATCTGAGCGGTTTATTATTCCCAGAAATGCTGCTTGCCTCAGTTCACTGGAGAGTTTCATTTAGGTGCACCCTTCCAAAGAAATGTGTGAATAAATGAAAAATAATAAGGCAGAAAAGATTCCCGGTATGAAGCCGTACGGTAATGTATGTCCTGTTTTTTCTGTGTGTGTGTGTGGTGATGGTGGGGGGCGCGTGTTTAACTACCCTTGTGAGGACATTCTTTGACACTGTACTATACTTGTGAGGACATTTTGCCTAGTCCACACAAGGAAAAATGTGATCTGTGGGTCAGGGGTTAGGGTTTAGGGCTCAGGTATGGACATGTAGGGTTAGGTTTAGGGTCAGGGGTCAGGGTTAGTCTGAAGAAATTAATGGAAGTCAATGGTAAGTCCTCACAAAGATACCACTACATGACTCTGTGTGTGTGGATGGGATTGTTGATATTCCGAAGAAGCAGTGATCGTTTTACTGGCACGTTTGGTGACTCATACATGACTCATAACATGTAGGAGGGAGTGAACGTAGCGATCCGTCCTCTGTGTGTGTGTGTGTGTGTATCCAGGCAGATAACAAGTCATGTGATTGTCTCCTTCTAAATAACACCCTGCTTACGGGAAAAAGCTCCGATCTCTGTAGGTTGAATCTATAGGAAAAAAGGCATTTCCAGATGGAAGTTACTGGAACAAACTTTGACCTGAAAGCCCTCAGAGGAGTTCAGTGCTTGGCTTTACTGAACCTTTATTTGGAAATACTTAAGACAAGACTGCACAGTGAAGTCAGGTAAAAGTCAGAATATTGGTAAAGTAACTAGAAGCTTTATTAAAAGCAGGGTTTTATGGAAAGGATAAAAACATTTAGTATCAGTGAGCAGGGATGGATGGATGGATGGATGGATGGATGGATGGATGGATGGATGGAT
>JAVKLF010000021.1:12567063-12580708 GCA_034783495.1 Millerichthys robustus
CCAACTGGGAGGAGACCCCATGGAAGACCCAGGACACGCTGGAGAGACTATGTCTCTCGGCTGGCCTGGGAACGCCTCGGAATCCTCCCAGAAGAGCTGGAAGAGGTGGCTGGGGAAAGAGAGGTCTGGGCTTCACTGCTCAAGCTGCTGCCCCCGCGACCCGACTCAGATTAAGCGGGAGATAATGGATGGATGGATGGATGGAATAATAATAATAATAATAAATACATTGTTCAGTTTTTCATTTGTAGAAAATACAACAGGTAAAATATTAATTTTTCCAAAATTATTGAAACCTGGAAAATACTGAAATCCAATTTAATCCTTTTCCATTATTTTCTGGAATGTAGAAACCGTGTTTCAGAAACTCACAGCTTGTGGACGAGGTGGTTACGGAGGTCTTGTGTGATGTCTTTGTGCCAAGGCTTTCTCATTTCTGCGGCAGGAGGCGCAGCTGCAGGCATGGAGCCTAGGTTCCCCACTCCATCGTTCATCAAACTGAGGGGAATCGACACAGAAGGGTTTAGGATTTTAGGTAACATGGTGCCAATTTAGAGTTTGTTTTTTTACAGCAACCAAACTGAAGGTGAAGTTAAGTAGTGTTCAGAAAACATGAGCCTGACCTCTGTGAATTCATGTTAGTGTGCAACATGGCGTCCGGCAGTAAAGTGGGCTGCTGGTTGGGGTGCTGAACCCCAGCTGCTCCATTCACTCCCATTGAGTTTCCACCTGATAAGATACCACAACACAGTTTAAATGATCAATATGTTTTCATGGAAATACTTGATAAAGCAGATAAAAAATACTGCAGAGCCTTATCATTAGTATCCGAGCTTCCGTACATCTTAGCTTTATGTAATGTCCACTAAAATTCATAAAAGAACATCTTGGTTTGTAAAAATCCAAGTGATGACAAACTAAACAAACCCATTGGATTTAAAGTCCTCATCCCAGGCTGACCCTGCAGGCCCGGGTTTGGCATGTTGGTCTGAGACACCTGCTGCTGTTGTTGCTGCTGCTGCTGCTGCGGCACTTGGTTACCTTGGTAGGTGAGGCCTAACGCAGCGTAGGCCCTCTCTATGGAGCTGGGGTCAATCTGGCTGGGAGGATTCAGGTTTGGAGTGTTCGACTGTGCACCGGGCCCCCCTCCACCTAAAGAGTTCACTAAACTCATGGCTGCACTGTTGACAAGAGCTGCAGAAACAGATGGATGAATGTTTGAGCAGAAGAAGAGAAGAAACAAGTTCATTATCAATATGTTACTATTAGGAGGCTAACGGTACACAAAAATCATAACGCGATATATAACTTAGTTCAATATGATTACATTATGGGAAATAAACGTCTACAGCACTTATTCCCAACCTGGAGGCTTTTTTTTTGGGGGGGGGGGGTGTCAGGCCCATAACCATGTCTGCTCAGAGGTTTTGAAAACATCAATTTATTGTTTGTCTATAAAAATCATGAGGTCCATTTGAACAATTCATTTTTTAAATAATTCATTTCTTTTTTCTCATCTTTTCAAAATAAATGTATTTATTCACTTTTGTCTCTTATTATTTTGATAAAGTGATAAATATTAAACATCTTTGGGAAAGGTGAGGAGTAGCAAGGGTTGTTGTTGTGGTTGGTGGGGTGTCTCAGTTTGTCATGGAAGTAAAAAAGGGAGTCATTGAGGAAAAGTTTGGGAATCGCTGATATAAAGTATACATTTAGGTGCATGACGATATACAGCTGGTATAATCAAGAATATAGAAGCCTACTATGCTGTCAACAATTTAGCTTGTTACTTGTTGATTAAAATCCTTACTCTATAGTTATAATGTACACGGTCTATGGTTTTATTCCTTTTAGCATATTTAAAATCAATTCTTTCAACAGCGGTGTATGATCAACTTGGCTTGCTTCTTTGTACCGATGATATTTACACTTGGGTGACATCGTTTCAAAACAGTCTTTAGGTTTGACGTGGAGCGACAACTTTATACCCTGTGGCTCCAGAACAATGCCGACAGACAGTTCCATCTACTTCTTATTGTTCGCCGTCACTTCGCTTTACTAAAAAACTGTTATGTTCCCAAACAGCAGACTTTAATAATAGTTTTTCAGGGGATGAGTGTATCCTCAAGCTCTGGTCTGTCCATGTTATCAGTCCTTGTTTGTTGTGCTTTTGCTTTATTGGGCTACCTTTTAAAAACACCTGGCCAATCGTAAAGCTCCATACATAAACGTTCTGCAGGTGAACAGGAAAAGTCCGGGACACATGCACACCCAACCAAAAGGCCTGTACTGAAAGTTTTTGGTACGTTTACTCTTAAACCCCTTGTAATTATACAACAACGGGACACGTAACCATTGTGAGGAACACTCACTCTGCTGGTTCCTTTTGTCTCCGGCGTTCTTTAGAGGCAGGCATACAGGACAGTCGTGACGAGTGCAATTCTTCCAATGGGAGATGATCTGTCGGGACGAGGCACAGTGTGCCACTGAAGGAGAGACAGGAACAGAGAAGAGTTTGAGGACAAGAAATGACAGGTGAAAAACAAAGACAAGAGAAAGCAGGAAAGGTGGAGAGAGAAAAATGATGAAATATGAGATGAGAAAAGTAAGCATGAGTAAAACGGAGCACAGGAACTAAGAAAGCTTCGAGATGAGTCATTCAGTAAAATAAATCTACATCCTGGTGGATTTCAGAAGAACTACCACCTGGAAGGAAGAATAACCCATCTCAACACTAAAAGCACACGGAGAGCAAAAATGAGGGAAAAAAAATTATAATAAAAAAAAGAGCCTTTTGTGCAGGTACGCAACAACTTTAAAACCTGTCTGATGTGTTACAGCCCACACAGCATAAACCCAGCAGTGAGTATTATTCATCAGACTCACCCTGGCAGGACTTGCCAGCCTGACAGTGAGTCATGTGGTTGAGCACGTTCTTCATGGTGCGGCAGTGAGGCAGGTTGCACTGCCGCACCTCCCCGTTGGCCTGCTCCCTCCTCTGGCACTTGTGCGCGTGAAGCAACAGGACGAGCTGCTGTTGAATCAGCTTCCGCTTCTCGGGGTCGGCGGTGGGGGGCGCCGTGCCGGGCCCTGTCCCCATAGCACCCAGTCCAACCTGAGGGCCACCCACTGCTGCCGCTGATGCTACTGCTCCACTTCCGACAGACATGCTGCTCACTGCACCCGGCTGCTGCTGCTGCTGAAGAGTTTTATGACAAAAGAATAGGAAGAAACATTTCAAGTAACTTTCAATTTCAAATAAAATTTGGGGTGTTAAAAGACCAAATGTGCCAAATCCAAACAACATGACTTACAGAGCAGAAAAAAAAACAAACAAACTAGTAGTTTGGTACTGTTTATTGTGAACTGGAGAAAAATGACTGAACAATATTCTTTTTTTAAATTCTAAGAAGAAATTGTCATATTTTTTTGCCAAGGTAAAAACTGTAAAGTTATCCTCTTCTATTTGGATGTAAATAGACCAAAATCATAAGTTCAAAAAAGGGTAAATTCAAATGCATCACTTCAAAAATCTGATTACTTTAAAAAAAAACTTGTACCAGCACAGGAGCAACTGTTGTCAACAGTTAAAAGTGTGGGTAAAGTATAAAGTATGAGTTTGTCACACCACAAAAAATGTGTAATTAATCACCCAGCCAAATTGGAATGATTAAAAAAACACAGCTAAGCATATAAAATTAGGTTTTAAAAGTAACTATACAGCACCACCTTACTCTGGCCTGAGACGCTGGAGACGTGTCCGTTGGATAGATTGGCTTGATACATAAATTATTATTTTTTTATTACTTTCTTTAAAGTCATTAAGTTATAAAACAATATTATTATTATAATTTAGGCATTCAACAAACTAAAATAATTTGGGGATTTCAAACAAACTTAAAACAGAAAAGGTTAATGTCAGAGAGGAAAAATGGTCATCTTTTAAAATTTCTGACTATATATTTTTGCAGATAGAAAAATTACAATGATGACATAAAAAAAGAAGACTCTACCATCACTGCCATGCTTTGAGCTGGAGATCCCTTCTTGTCCATGCTGAACTGCGTGGGCATTGTGGGGCCTGGCTTATTCTGGAGCTGAGGGCCCAGCCCTTCTCCAGACACTCCCTGGCTGGCAGATTGGCTGTAGAGACCACCATAGGGGCCCGTATTGGCCATCATCATCTGGAAAACGACAGAACACAGTCAGAGAAACCAAACACAACAGAAGAATGTAGGAAGAAAAAGTAAAACCAGGGAGGATGACCATATAAGAACAAAAGAAGTAAGAGTAATAGAATTAAAATGACTTCTTGATTTTCCTAGTGGTTTGTTACTTCTGTTTTTTTCTAATTTCACTTTGTCTCAGCAATGTTTAGGAGTATTGTCCTCTAAACCCCAGAAAAAGTTCCCGTCAGCTGTGAATTCCCAACGTTTTTCATCAGCTGAACAGTTTTAAATGCAAAAACTTCACAATAACAGAATGTTACCAATCCAACAGCGTGTTCACTAATACATACTAATCAGCAGAAAAAAACATCTCCATGCAAACATCTAACTACGCTCTGCAGCAACCCCTCCTCTGAAAGAAAATCAGAACTGTCATGTGGCTTACTGTCAAGCAGGTAGGTTAACTATCGACACCACAGAACAAATCCTGTGGTGCCGCTGAGTTCAACCTATAACCACACGCTTCCCTGCACCTGCTGTGTAGAACTCATCCTCGGGAGCATCATACAGGCAGACTACTCAGCTTTACCAAAACAGAGTTTCATTCTAACTGGACTGACAAGCCAACAGCGACTCCGAGCAGGGACCAAACACAAACTGGATTGCCATCGTCTTAAAACAACTCTAGTAGAAAATTTTGTTGCGACTAATGCAAATACTTCATAAACCCTAATGTTGCTGTAAACGTCACGTTACACTGTAATGCCGAATAAAGAGTGCACAATAACACATAAAAAAACAAGAAAAAAACCAACACACTAACAATCAGAGGCTGACGATAATTAACCTAATGTTGAAAACGCTACAGAGAAATTAGCACAACAAGAATTGCGTTTATCACTAGACATTTATATACAATAAAAAATGTCTAAATCATGAGTCAGATAGCCATGTTTTGGTAACTGCAATTATTATTTAAAGGCTTGTATTGTGTACAAGAACAGCCAAATGACAGCATAAATGCTACAATTTCACTCAAAAAACCAAAAAAACCTTGTGTAATATGGGGCTAGAACGAAAGACACTGAACAGCAACAAACCCGCTGACTCTCTGACAGTGACAGCACAAATAACATTACCAAAATAACTTTTGACATTGGAAAATATATTCAGAATCTTCCATTTCAGTGATGCTTCTAAAACTTACCTAAAAACACCCATACGAAACATTTGCTAATGTAAAGATTTATAAAATAGTGTTGACATGAACTATTACAGTTGTTCTCACTTTATAGCGGTTTTAAAATGGCAGCAGTCTACACTGGTTTTAGTTCAGCTTGGACTATCTCTAATCTCACTGATTTGATCATAAATATACGTAATTTACCGAAACTGAAGCAATGTAAAGACGTACCTACAACAGGTAAGACACTGTTTAACTTTTTTCACAGAACCCCACTTTAAATCTGAGTTCAATTCATTTAAAGAAAAGCAGCTGCAACCTAGAGGTCAGCTCCAAGCCACAGTTTAAATGTATTGTTTGGTTCTGGTGCTGCCTACCTGGTTTAGCCCGCCAGGCTGTTGTGGTCTCATCCCCGCTTGACCCCCGGTTCCCACTGACTGACCACCCTGCTGCTGTAAGGTCTCTGCCAAAATATTGCTACTGTTTCCCATTCCAGCATTGCCAGGGTAGCCCATTCTCGGGGAGCCATTCATAACCTGTGCCCCCATCAGCCCTTGCTGCTGCTGCTGCCCAGTAGGGCCTTTCTGAGCACTCATCATGGCTGCTGTCCGACTGAGCGCCGTTCCGCTTCCAATCATTCCAGCTTGAGGCATTAATCCAGGCTGTTGCTGCTGGCCCTGTGGATGCATGCCTTGAGGTGCACTAATGCCACTCATCAGTCCTATGGAAGCCCCAGATGGTGCGCTGTTGGACGTAGCTCCACCCGGGTGCGCCGGCGCTCCCGCACGCAAGAGCTCGGACAGCTGTTTGTGTTTTGCAGCTGCATCCTGGCCACTTGTGCCAATCCCACTTCCGAGCCCTCCAATACTGGTATGGAACTGGCTGGCATCCCCTCCGTTGGTCAGCCCGTGGTCCGAAGAACTGATGAGCTCATCTGGGAGGTCATGCTCCAGGTCAAAGAGCGAACCGAAATCTAGACATAAAGAAACAGAAAAAAATAAATACCTTAACAATGAGGAAAAATTATTTTACCTATATATATTCCTTCTTCTGTGGCTCATAGCCTGAAAACCAGAGCAGCTTTAAGTGCCTCTCGCAACCTAAACTCGTCTCCTGGGCATCAGTTTGTGGTTTGGAGGGGCTCCACACAGGAAGAGCTGATGCAGCGCGGACAAGGTGAGAAGCCGCAGAAGGTAAACACAGAGGCAGGTATCTGAACTTGCAGAGCAATGATATCATCAAGAGGATAAAAGAGCAGCAATTACAAAAAAAAAGAGATTTATGATGTGCAGGTGTAAGTGAAAAGTGTCTGAAAAATACTGAAATTCATTAACATAATAAAAATCTTTGATTTAGTAAAAACCGAGTCATGTGGTTGCTCTGATGCGTAAAAACACTTATCACTCTCTTCACTTCTAATCATATGAGAATACTACAGATAATGTAGATTTATGTAAGTAGCCTATTTTAAAGCTTTTTGATCAGAATATGTGACAATGTGTTTAAAAACAAATAAAAACGTTCACGTTGTCATGAAAGGACACATTTTACTGTTAAAAAGAGCAGATCGGTCTCACTGCCGTGCTGTTTAGCAGTCAGACAATGGACGACAAATAAAAGAGTGAACTTCATTACACCACCGCTAGTTCAAGTCGACAAAATAACAACCTAAACAAGACGATTTTCAAAAAAAAAAATAGACACGTGATGGATAGCTGTGTTTTGTTGAAACGTAATTAAACGGTTTGCATCGACGTATTTTTGTAACTCCGGCAGCGCTTCGCCCAACTTAATGAAGTGTCGAACAATAGCTGGCTCAGTCTGAAAACAAGAGTGGCCCCTGTGTGATAAATGCTAAAGTTGTTGCATAAAATGCATGTTTTCTGTTACGAAAAGGGTTAGTGCTTACTTTAATCGTCGCTGTGATTTTAAAAGTTCAACCCTACACTATTTTCTTTACGGAGCTCAGCTGAGCCGCTCCGGTGTTGTGTCGAAAAATAAACCCCTGCCATGAAAAGCCTCGTCACCGGAGACGCATTTCATAGCACTGTGTTTTAATTAAAAATTGGAAGTAAAAATCACATATACACAGATACTTAATTTCCATGCACTATAATATTATTGTTTTCTTTTCCTTTTGGAGAGTTAGGCTACCAAGTTATGCACATGTGTTATTTATGATCAGGAAAAAAATTGCCTACTACTATCACGAAATTCAGATTTTCTATCCCATAATACTTTTTGATTGCAGCATTTGTAAAAAAAAAAAATCTATTCCTGAAGTGAACGCGGACTATTCGAACACAAATCATTCTTTAAAAATGGATACGTACAGTTTAAATTAATTATCTGTTCAAAACCACGCTCTTGTTTGTCACGTTTCACTTTCACTGACTTCAAACCCGCTTCCTACGGAAGGGGTACACTTTTCGGCACAACACCAGTGGGGGTGTCTTTCTAGCTAGTTAGCTAGCTCGCGTGATAACAGCAACTTTCTCATAAAGCCCTTTCGGAGGGCGCTCATTTACCACTTTGTTAACCGAACATCATCAAGATACCCACATTTGTTCCGTCCGAGCGCTCAGACTTTGACTTAAACAACTTTTAATGTGGTGAAACAAGTTAAAGCCAACTGGGTAGTCTCGACTCGTCCATTGTTTGGAGGTGGATCTCTTTTTTTCAGCGGACGCTAACGCACCAAAACAAACTACTGGAAAGTTACTCTGGCCTCATGTTCACATCCTTTTCACTCTTAAACAAATTACACGTTTCGGCCAAGCACCTTTAAATATATTTACGCTTAAACGCATCATTATTGTGCCTGTAAGTTCTGGTTAATGCAACTTTTACCTCCGAACTTCTACTAGCGACCAGGTGAGCAGTAAAAGCTACCAAAGCTAGTTGGTGTTCGAGTAATGCATGCGATATATTTACCATTTCCATCACTGGCAGACAATGAGAGAGCAGGAGAGGACAGCTTGGGCCTCTTGGCTGAAGGCGGGCCGGACTCCAGGACATTATCGGCCATATTTTTTTTGACAAATTAAGAAAAAGAAGAAAAAAATGCCGTATTTCCTTTTATTTCCGCCTCCTACGACTCCCGTTCAGGAAGCGTTTTTGCTCGTTCCCCCACCGCTCCGGGGGACGGTAGGGGAGAGGACCGCCGCGTTACAACTCTTCAGCTCCCCTTCGGGGGTGGGGGGTTCTTTTTTTTCTCTTCTTTTGCACCTCTCCCTCTCTGCAGAGTGCCCCCTCCTCCACCTCCTTCTTCCTCCTTCTCCTCCCCTGTCGGAGATTTTGTTTCTTCTTCGCAGATTTGAACAGGAGGAGGTGGGAAGGTGGAGTCGGTGAAAGGAGCCCCGCTGACAGCCTCATGTAGCGGCAGCCTCTGCGACACAGAACCCGTCCGGAGATCCGTCCGCCGCCGAGCCGCTCTCTGTTCTGCCTCGGTTCATAGTCCGCCTGATAAATCCTGGGTTTCAGCTCTGATTGGAGTTGTTGTGATGGCACGAAAAAAACTTCAGGAGCCCTTCTCGTCCTCGTGCAACAGGAGATCCTCGCCTCTCTCTTTCCTTAGTGGGGTTTTTAAAGCTTTAAATGGTGGCAAAACGGAGGAAAATCAAACTTAAGCAGGAACCACGCAGGAGTTTTCCGCTGCATGCGGAATTTTTGTACACAAGTGTTTTAAACATGCAAAAGGCACTGATATTCACAACCCCACCCTCTTGAATAAAAACCTTTTTTATCACAACTCTTTGATGCACTTTTTTGGTTTCTTGCACAGTCTGCCAATCACCTGGGCAGTCTGATCCCGTCCGGTTTTATTTTATAGATCAGTCAGTTTACTCATCTTGTGCTCTTGCAGAGTGTCCTATCGTGCTTTACAAAAAAAATCTTGTCACTGTTTTTTTTTTTTTTTTTACAGCTTATAGGATGCATTAAGGAACCAGAACATCAGAGCTCTGGGGGTAAAAAAAAAAATGGCTGTTTTACGGCACAGCAACCTCTCCTCAATAAAATATTTTTTTGTTCATGACCAAAATGCTCCCTTTGACTCTTTGTGGTGGTGAATTGCCCCCCTCCGTGTTTTAAACCCCTCTTTCTTTCCACCTCTCCCTCCTGCCCGGTAGCAATTTATTTATATAATTGTCTCTGCGGGCTCGATCCTTCCTCCGCCGCGGACACATACTGACTTATCATGTTTTCTTTTTTCCTTTTCCCCCGCAGGTTTCTTCCTCGTTGTGATGTCTCCTAGCTCTCTTCTTCTGCCTCTTCCCCGTCGATGCTCCGCCAAAAAAAAAAAATCACATACACCCCCTTCCGTGAATTTTTTTTTCCTCGTGTTTCCTCCTCATGCATACATGTTATATTTATACATATTAATACATATATATATGGCACTGAATTGGCTCTCCCCTCCGGTGCACGTCTCGTCTCTTCTCCTGATGCTTCCTCTCTCTGGACCGCGCCGACAGGCTTCGGTTACTCTAACGTCCCCCGCGGGTTCCCGGAGCGGCTGCCGTTGTCGCTCCTTCTATCCGTTATCTCCTGCTCCTGACGGTCTGTCCGCCAAACAAAATGGCGGCTTGTTGTTTCTACTCCTCTGATACGGGAGGAGGAGGGTTAGAGGTACGGTAATATTAGGCGTGAAGAGGAGGAGGAGGAGGGAGGGAAAAGGAACAAGAGGAGAGGTTCGTCTTCGTGAGTGTTCGGGAGTGTCCGGAAACCGGGCCGATGTGACCCGAAGGCAATTTAGTGAAAATCTATCGGACAATTTAAAGGATGAGCGGGTGGGATTCAGGGGCGCAGATGGGATTTTGGAAATAGGGGAACCAATAGGTCTATGTCAGCAAATGATTTCAATTCCATAAGTTATTTTTGTTTAATTTGGGCTTTAGTTAGCATTCATGTATAGCCTTTAAGGGCCAATAGTTTGCACTAAAAAGGGCATTGTAGAATTTAATCATTTATAAACTTAATAAGCACTCAGGGAGCCCACTAGTCTCAGATTTCTTCTCCATGTCTTCTCTGACTTCAGCTAACTCAGTCAACAATGTGAATATTTACTCTATTTTGATTTTTTTCCCCTTCTTTTACAAGGTGTTGTGGAGCAACAGTGAAAACTCATGGTCTGTCCACATTTTGGCACTCTTTTTGTGTTTTAAAATAGGCTACAACCAATCTCACCAACTTTCAAAAGTAGCCTACAGCAAACAGTGAAGGCAAGGTTTGGTAGAGAAAGCATGTTGGGTCATTCAAGAATCACAATTTCTATTTAATGTAATGAGACAAACCTGATTAATTCTTTTAGTTATGCAATAAAATTTGAGTCTTTTTTAATACATATAAACACCATTTTCTTCAAAAGGTTATAATGTACACAGACACCATAACTGAGTCACATCAGTGCATTATTCACATTTCAGATGTAAAAATAGCTTTCAGTTTGATAATCTGTGCGTAAAGAAGTCTATTCTTCTGTATAAACACATTTTAAAAATGTAACTTTTAGCTGAAAACTAAAAATTCGATTTTTTTAAATTCAACGTATAAGGATTTCAACATCATTGTACCTATAAGGAACAAAAATCCTTAATACTCAGCTGAATTTCCTGTTCTGTGTGTAAAGTCTCCTGTAACATGACAGAAGGCACATGTGTAAGATTGTTCTTCTTTCTTGTATATTTAATGTCGACTGACCGGTGTCAAGATACTACACTTATCAGCAAAGTTTATAATCTTTAACGTCAGATTCTTAATCTTTACCAATGAGGGTTAGGGTTAACAGTAGGCTTTCCTGTCGCCCTGCCATGCACAACAACTAAAAAGTACAGCTGCCATCAATCCATTCCATCATTTGACCAATTTTCTTTCTGTCCTATCTTATGGCACAAGCCTTCTCTATATCAGCAATGGTCTTTGGCGCACCAGAGGACAGAATCAAAGGTCCTCCCTTGTCTTGGATCACAACATCATCCTCTATCCTGACACTGAGGCCACGGAAATGTTCGGCAGCCTGGTCATTGTCTTCACTGATGTACATCCCTGAGACAAAAAAAAAAAAGAAAATATAACAACCGGTGTGTCACAGGTACAGCATTAGCTTCAATTCAACTGGGAAGTACAGTGAAGTCAAATAGATATTTATTAAACAAAACCTGGTTCTATTGTGATGACCATTCCTGGTCGGAGAGGCTGTGAGCGGGATAATTCAGGAGTGTCGTGGACATCCATGCCCAGGTAGTGGCCTACATGGTGAGGGCAGTACTGTCGTGCAGCCTGAAATAAAAACAAGATTACTTGAAAGTTTGATTGAATCTAAAAGGGGAAAGTAAGAAAACTTAGTTAGTTTTACATTAATGTTGTGGAAATAAGGCTGTCTGATACATCAATGTTATTCAACTAGTATTACTGTAGTACTTCACATTTAGTCACACATTGTACTGTACTGCATTTATAAGAGGACGTGTTAAAACGCTGTTTATGTGCAAAAAATACCACACAGAGCTCAGTTATTGTATGTTAGCTGTGCTCAACCTTAGCAGTGAGACGAGGAACGTGACGTTTTGTGTTTATTCAAAGTTAAAGACAAAACAGCAAAGTAAATTTTAACTGGCGCTTTCGGGGCAACCATAATAAGTTTGACACCCCCTGGACCGAGGAATGAAAAGCAGACCTATGCTGGTGATGATAAACCAAAATGGCAGAGACGGTTTTCACTTTCTTCAATGACTACCTTTAACACGTCGGCATCACTGGTTCCAGCTTTGAGGATGCCGAGCCGCTTCAGTTGCCGTCCCAGCAGAGCCAGCATGGTGCTGTAGATGTGATCTAGGCTGACACCCGGCGAGCACAGCGACAAACAGGACAGCTGAACCTCCAGGACAGCCTCGTACAGCTCGGCCTGGGGGGCGCTGAATCTGCCAGGAGAGCAGACTGTTGAGGTCAAATTTACTTTGTCGTTGGTCACAGAAAAAAATATCTCTTTTAGAACATTGGTAAATACTAAACACACAGATCTGACAGAGCAGCACTGTGTTCGCGCTCATTAAACAAAGGTGGAGAAACTCGATGCAAATTTGAAAAAGTATCATTCTTTGAAGAAACACATTTTATTCACTACCTTTCTCACCAAATCACAAAACAAAGATCTTGTGAAATCTGTGAGCGTTCGAACTATGTGTTGAGAATGACCCTCAGCTACTATCACACCAAGTATGAGAGACATCAAAATCATCCATTTTGGGTCACCAGTGAGCACCTGGTGGTTGATCCTTGACTCCAGGGTGTGGCTGGACTTAGCCTGAAAAAATATCAGGAAGTCAACTTCATGTGGACCGCTTTCACAAAGTACACAATACTGCAGAAGTTGCTCTGATTTGTCTGTTGATCTCACAGCCCGTTCTTACATGTGAACAAAATCCTGTGAAACCTAAACTCCTCCACTGGAGGCACCACCTCTTTCCCAACCCAAAGAGGACAATCCACCCATTTCCAACTAAGGACCTTGGCTACAGATTTGAAGTTGCTGATCCTCATCCCTGCTGTGAACCGCTCCAGTGAGAGCTGAAGATCACGGCACGGTGACGTTAACAAGACCACAACATCTGCAAACGGCAGAGATGGAATTCTGAGGCCACTGAACTACACTCCATCCAACCCCTGGCGGCGGCAGCCCTGGTGAAGTCCCCCTCTTACCCTAAAGGGGTCCCACTTACTGCTGGCAATGCAAACCTGACTCTCGCACCGCTTGTATAAGGACTGAATGTCTCACAGTAGTTGAGGAGCAACCCTTAGCATTTCCCAGGAAACACAGTCAAATGCCCCATGTCCTCTCGTGGAATCCGGTAAGGGTAAAGAGCTGGTCCCAGTGTTCCACGACCAGGATGGAACCCTGCATTGTTCTTCCTGAATCCAAGGTTCGACCATTGACTGGACTCTCTTCTCCATCCCCCCTGGACAGACCTTACAGGGGAGGCTGAGGGCGTGCAATTGGAACACATCATCTTTTTGAAAAAGGGAACCACAACACCAGTAAGGGAATCCACAGCACTGCTCCAATATGTCCTCTCAATGTTAACCAGGCATGTCAACCAGGACCACCCAGCAACACTCAGAGCCTTGAGGATCTCAGCCTTTAAAAAAAACTGTTGTCCTATAATGAGAAGCTCATCAGCCTAAATTAGAAGGTATTATGTTCAATTTGGAAAACCAATGCTACCGTGTTTCCCCGATAGTAAGACAGCGTCTTACTTTCTTTTTATCCCCAAAAGCCCCACTATGTCTTACTTTC
>JAVKLF010000021.1:12631694-12642434 GCA_034783495.1 Millerichthys robustus
TGATGATGATGATGATGATGATGATGAAGAGAACGACAATGAGGACAATCCTGATTATTGGCTGAAACACGTAACAGACTCTGAAGCAGAAGCTAAAGGCAGTGATGACGACTGGAAGGCAAGTAGGGCAACTGAGTCAGGCGTAAACCCTGGCAATGCACCTTTCAGCTCCTCTGAGTGCGATAAACAATTTACCAACTCGTCTTTTTCTGGACATGAGACAAGTAATTCAGGATTGGTGTCTTCAAGCAGTTTTGTTCAGAAGACAGGGTTTAGAGTGAAAAATAATGTCGACTCCAGTGGGAAAGTCCATAAATTTAGTTGCAATAACTGTGATAAAACATTTACCAGAAAAACAGATCTAAGAACACACACAGAAATTCACACAGGACAAAAACCCTTTGTTTGTGATGTTTGTGGACAAAGATTCACACGGAAGACAACGTTAGACATTCACGCAAGAATCCACACAGGTGAGAAACCCTTTGGTTGTGATTTTTGTGGACAAAGATTTACCCAGAAGTCAACTTTGATCACACACATGAGAATCCACACAGGACAGAAACCATTTGAATGTGTTGTATGCGGACGGGGGTTGAGCCGGAGGACACATTTAAACAAACACATGAGAATTCACACGGGGCAGAAACCTTTCGGGTGTGACGTTTGTGGACAAAGATTCATCTGTAAGAAGAGTTTAGAGACGCACAGAAGAGTCCACACGGGAGACGAACCTTTTGTGTGTGAAGTTTGTGGACGAACTTTCACCCAACAGGGATCTTTGATCACGCACAAGAGAATCCACACGGGGCAAAAGCCATTTCATTGTGCTGTGTGTGGACAAATGTTTAGCAGAAAGACCAATTTAAACACACACATGAGGATCCACACTGGAGAGAAGCCGTTCGGTTGCGATGTGTGCGGACAAAGGTTTAACCAGAAGCCAACTTTAGTGGCACACAAAAGAACCCACACAGGAGAGAAACCGTTTGCTTGTGAGGTGTGTGGACAAAGGTTTAGCCGGAAGACGAATTTAAACACGCACATGAGAAGCCACACAGGAGAGAAACTTGCTTGTGACGTTTGTGGAGAAACCTTTAACCTAAAGGCTCGTTTAAACAGACACATGAGGATCCACACAGGATGGAAAATAATTTAACTGTAAATATTTCAACTTCTTAAATCCTACATGAGAGGAGGAGCTGAACTAAAGCTGCACAGTTGGAAAGGTCTTGTTTTGAAATGATTTGTCTATTGCTGACAGAAAAGCATGCTTTCCAAAACCTGGCTTTTAATGTTTGTGATTACAATGTGAGTTTAGTTGTCACTACAGGTTTTTGATATACACATTTATTTAGGTATGTGTTTCTGCTCTTTCCTTGTTTTCTTGTGATTCTTTGATTGTTGCATTTTCTATTTAATTCTTATAAAAAACATACAGTTCTCCTTATATGTCTAGTTAGTAGTTCCAAGTTTAATCATCTAATATGTACAAACTGAAAAAGTAAATGTTGCATGTTCAAAACATTTTCATCCAAAGAATGTAACTTTGTGTAAAACACAACATGACATGTACAGAAATATATTTGCATTTTAGTCAATTGTACTTTTTTGAATATAGGACAATTTTACATATCAGTAGTTGTAAAAATGTATATGTTAAATAAAGATATTAATTAATTAAGAAATTCAAGACAAAAGACAAGTTAATGTTTGAAAAAAATTCCATAAAAGTACAAATGATTTAATTGTATTTCAGTGTATAGATCAACATATTTTGAAATTTGTAATAAATATGTAGTTTCAGGATGTTCAGATTTATTGTATTGAAGAGCAAGAAATTAAGTCATTTACCATAAAGGGAAATAACCTATGAATAAGTAGAAATGTAAGTGAAGGGAACAATAATGTGGGGGCAGGTACAGCTAATATAAAGGCTATAAATGTGTTGTTTTGGTTCGTTTGTCACAATTGTAAATGTATTGTTTTTTGTCGAAATTTAAAAATAATATAATTTTTTATTAGAGGTTCTTCATTGTGTGTCTATGTTACTTTAAAAAAAGTGCAGTAGTGTTTACAAACAGATTACTCACTCCAATGTTGCGCAGTTCTCTGTATTGACAAGATTTTTTGTCTCCAAGTCGATGTGCAGTTGGAGGAACAAGTTATTTGGAAAATAGAACTAATGTAATCGACAGTTTTCTGTTGAGTGTTTCATTCTTTCAAATTTCAGCCTGAAATATTTTTTTTTCCCAATAAAAGCAAAAGTTTTGTCAAATTATGCTTTTGTTTTTCAATTGTCTGATTAAAGGTCTTTTTTGGATCTGTGGAAAAAAAACAAATTAAAAGACTGAAGTCATAATAAGGAGCTACTGTTTTTCAAAAAGAGTTATCTCAAAATTGAAAGATGGGTCCAGACCCAAACTTTGGAAATCCTTGTTTGTAATCCAACACTAGATGTCAGTGTTGCTCTGGACGGAGAAACTGCTTTTCCTTGCACGTGCAGAAGTCTTGTTATCGAAATCAAGACCCGCCCTCCACTCGTTCGCTGATAGGCGCGGCAGTCTGATCGACATGCTCGCTTTCAAATAAAATCAAGTAAACAGTGGATGGGGGCACGGCTTCTGTTTCTCGCTAAATCCGTATCTGTTTAGACACATGCGGGCGTCCCGTGCTGTTTTGAAGTAAGTGGAAAAGTCACAGAAGTCGTTTGCGGAACTCGTCCACAGTCTTTCTGTCACATTTCAGGCTTTCTCCTCTCAGCTGGACGTCTTTCAGACAACAGTGGGTGTTTTTACGGGTTGTTGATCATGTCTACAGCAAACCAAATCCTCTTTGGGGAAAGGAGCGACATTCCTGACCTCCTGAAGGCCTTGGCTGACTACTCCTTCTCATTCCCTGGCTTTGATGACATTGGTGAGCATGTTTTTAAACTTCTATTTTATTGTACTTATCTGAGCAGAAAGCTATCAAAACTTTGAGTGCAGCACCTATTTTCAAGCAAACTATTTTCAGTATATTTTTCACTATTTTTTCATTTTATTATTTAGTTTTACATTTCTCAGAATTTATTTCAGACTAAGAAGTGTTTGGACACCAAACTTTGTTTATTTGCGAGAGTAAACCAGTTAGAATAAATTACTTGCAAGATCATGTAACTCCAATCTTAACTTTACGTTAATAAATCACTACCTGACAGTCGTTCATACAGGTGACCCAACTGGCAGTCCTAATTATCACGCAGATGGGACAGTTATGTCATTCAGATCAATAGGCTTCTAAAGAAAGTTAAAGTCCAATTGTGATGACGAAAGGCCGTGAGCTGCAGAATATCAGGTGTTTCACAATAATATCACTTCATGGCAGTCTGATGCAATTAAACTAGAAAAGTCTTCAGTCAGGGTTTCATCACGTCAATAAATATTTCTGTGCACATGCTTTGCTTGAAAAAAATACTTTGGAGGTTATTTTTTTTGTTTGGTGCATCATTTCTCCAGATTTATCCAGATATCCATACCCCTTCCCCCAAAATTGTCTCAACCTCATTAGCCAACTTTGAAATTTGCACAAACTTGCACAGGAATTAAGATTTATTAATAGGCTAGTAAAATGTCCTTTGTATAAAATATGCAGGTCCAGGTTGGTGTTTTATAAATGACTATAATTTTTATTTCTCTTTCATAGAATATGAATTAACATACAATCTCAATCCTGCCAAGAAACAAGCAACTACCATCTTGCATGCCAAACTTATTGACAAAAATCTACGTGATTTTAGTTATGTGTCGGGGTGACATTCGGCTTCTTCTAGGCCACCAAATTTTAGCTCAGTATCTGTAAAACTGACAGCCACTTTGGTATTTAAGGTGAGAAAAACAAACTGAAACAACAAACATATGACAGCAATTTGACATCAATATTTAACACACTTTCGTAAGCACTAGTTCCAGTTATTGAGCTAATATATTATCTGTATGTATTAATACTGTTAATAGCCTACATTAACATTATTTGAAAGCTATCCTAAAGTCAAGCAATAATTTAGTTTTCATTATTTATTCGTGCGTGCTCAATATGAAAACGGGCCGCATGCGTTAACACTCGGTGTTATTACAAGTAAGTTAAAAAATGCTTGTATAAAAAGTAAATGAACAACATGCCCCATGCCTGCTGTTTAGTCCGTGAGCGCGCTCTCTCTTGCTCTCATGACTTTGCACGTGCGGTGGAGCCGGAGCTCCGCCCACGCGACTGATTGTACATTCGCAAGTGAAGGCATGGGCGGAGCCGCACGTGTTTAGCCACGAGTGTCTTGTTCGTGCGAGCGACACGAAGTCATTTGAGGGGCAGACTTCCTGTGTTCTGGAGGCAGCTCAATTTCTACTCAAACGCAAGCGGTGGAAACTTCAGTATTTGATTTGTGTTACCTTCTCCTTGCATTTCAATCAGATACAGTGAAACCTTTCATTTAAATTACCGTGTATTAGTACTGTAGCTCGTTCTTATAGTTGAAAAAAACCTGTTCCTTTGCTTTAAAATAAGAACAGTAAAACTAATTGTAGTAAAAAAAACGCGGTGATACATATATTCATATTCTTAGCAGTGATAACCAATCAGCTTCCATTAATTTATCAAGGGCGCGGCACGCGACAGTTATAACCAATCCGCTACCAGTATTCTGTCGGGGGGGTGGGGCGCGACACGCGACTCATGAATATCCAATGAGAACACTTGGTGGGCACAGAGAACAAGTTGTTTTTCCTCGTCTTTAAGCGGCATTATTGACATACAAACTCAGACACCAGCAGGAGTCGCAGGGAAAGTTGTATGTACCCGTACTTCTTCGCCCCACACACACCCTTCTGTCGGTAGGTTAGTTCCGGTGTAGCGGCCAAACACGGTCCCGGTTTCCTCCTCGGAGCTTGGCAAGGAACAATGCCTGGCAAAGCGGCGGTGGCGCTGGCACTTCAGCCCAGCCTGAACGTCGCTCCGGCGGCTCCACAGAAGTCCTTCCCTTTTGTTTTGAAGAAGATTATGGATATCCCACCTCCTAATATCTTGGAGGAAGGCGACGAGGGTAAGCCTTAAGTGTCACTCAATTTATTAAATTTATTTTTTTGACAGAGTTGAGCTATAAACGTCATCTAATCTCTTACATGTGTCATTAGATGTGTTTTTTATTATAAAAAATGGGTGTTTTTAATAGTGACAATGCGGTGTTGTGTTGCACGTAGCTCGTTTCCTCTCAGGGCTGCAAGGAAGCAGAAAAGAACAAAAAGTTCCCAGTTGTCTGGGCTGGACTGAAAGCTGTGGAAGCAGACTGTAAAGACACACGAAGACAGAGGCGATGTTTGGTGTTGCACTCAAAACGTGGCTTTGGTTTTATTTGGTTTCCAGGCTGTACCTTGTAGTTTTACTTTAGGGTGGAACAAGTGAAGATCCTAATCTGACTTCTGTCACGCCTCATTCTGCATTATCCCATATTTGCACAAACACACTCCGTCAGCATCGTCGACGGGTTCTAACATTTCGTTTATGCAGTTTTGATTGCATGTAATCGCATCTCCCCCTTCCAGCCATACATGAAGTTTCTTTGCTTTAGACCCTTGGGTCATGTGCTGAACATTTCACAGACAATTATTCCTCATTGTCTTTTGTACAGATCTGGAGAAAGAAAAGCAGAGCTCCTCTGAGAATGGTGAGGGAGGTGGGGCGGTGGCGTCCAGTGATGTTGGAGGTGCAAGAGGAGGAGGAACGGGGGGCGGTAGTGGTGGCAGCGGAGGCGCATCAGCCTCCCTGACCCCCGCCATCTGGGAGAAGACCATTCCTTACGATGGGGAGACCTTCCACTTGGAGTACATGGACCTGGATGAGTTCCTCCTGGAGAACGGCATTCCCGTGAGCCTGGAGGAGGAGGAGCTGCAGAGGACTCTGACTTCAGTTGAGACCAAAGGCAAATCCTGTCCCAAACTTCCCGAATTAGCTGCTGCAGTCACATCCACTCCTCCGCCTGCTGCTGCTCCTCTTGCAGTTGAAGCTTCTGACTCCACCCCAAATCCCGCTCCTTCTCTTTCCCCTTCCACGGCCAGCTCAGATCCAGAGGAAGCCGTCACGGTCACCACCTTACAACCTGCTAAACTAGAAGAGGAGGACAAGCAGGAAGGACAAGAAGATGGACAAGAGGAGAAATCTTTGCCTGTGGAAGCAGAAGCAGAAGTGGAAGTGAAGAAAAAGGGTATGAATAAAGATTTGCTGAACGATAACTGGCATAGTTTAGATTTACAAATTTTTCAAATGTCATTGGATTGGAGGAATAAAAAGACCCACTAACATCTGTGTCAAAAAGCTAAATATAGGAAATGTCTGCCAGTTAGTTTATTTTTCTTGCTCTGACTACACAGACCCAATTGACACATGAACTGACTTTGCAAAGCCAAATTATATTATTACACATCATATACATGTTTGCCAAACAAGCTTTTCAGTTAGTGCCTTCCTTTGTTTAGATTTGTAAATCAAGCCTTTTACAGGTTCCCCCAAATTTCATCTAACGTGTTCAGATGGTATTTCAGTATCAATTTAAGATGAAATACAGAACTTTTTTTTAACAAAGTAAACCATTATTAATAGCCTAATAATATGTGTAATAATGTTTTACTACAGACTTACTTTTCCTCGTACTAATAGTTTGTAACTCTGCAGAACGCAACACGCCCTCCCCTATCGATCCAGATGCCATCGAGGTGGACATTAACTTCCAGCCTGATCCAACAGATCTGGTCTTGTCCAGCGTTCCAGGGGGAGAGCTGTTCAACCCGCGCAAGCACAAGTTCTCCGATGAGGAACTGAAGCCTCAGCCGATGATCAAGAAGGCCAAAAAAGTCTTTGTACCTGATGAAAAGAAGGTAGTTCCACTAGAAGGAACAACAAATTGTTTGAAAATTGCAAACTTTCTATATTAGCTGTTACCTTGAAGTGAAGGGTGTTTTCAAGTCGTTTAAAATAAATGTTTTTTTTCTCTCTAGGATGAGAAGTACTGGTCCAGAAGGAAGAAGAACAATTTAGCAGCGAAGCGTTCTCGGGACGCACGGCGGCTGAAAGAGAACCAGATCACGGTGCGTGCGTCCTTTCTAGAGCGGGAAAACGCAGCACTGAGGCAACAAGTTGCTGAGCTGAGAAAGGACTGTGGGCGCTGTAAGAGTGTCTTGGCCCGCTACGAGGCTAAGTACGGCCCGTTGTAAAGAGGGGAGAGGGGGGGAAAATCCACGAAGCATCAATGAGACAGAAGCAGAACTCCCTTTCCCGCAGACATCCAACACAGACACAAACACAGAGGGAACATAAATTTGCACTGTTGTTTTCACTGACCTCCGGTTGCCGTGTCGAGCTCCAGTCACAGTCTCTTTGGAGCAACGCTGGAGCTTTAGATACACACTGGCAGGCAGTGATGCATGATGGGAGCAGTGGTCCCAGGTAGGCCTGTGGAGAGCGCCTGGCTCCTACACTCAGAGAAAAGGTGGACTGTTCTGGGTACTCCCACTCTTGAAGGCACATGGAAAATAGGGTTTATCTCAAGAAAAGTTACAAAAAGCGCAGGCAGGTACGATTTGCAAGCTTTTAAATAATTCTGTCACCACACAGAGCTTCGTAGAGGAACGAATCTTGAGTAGGGTCAATTTAGAAGGCGTGTATTTGCCCACTTTACATCTCTTTTTCTTGTGCTGCACTAAATTCTGAGGCTAAACATAGGAGCAGGTTAGAACATGTGTTAGAGGAAAACACGGGGAGACTTTAGTGCTACAGGTCAGTCATGGTTCTTCCCTTTCCTAACCCACACTGTCTGTGCACCTACACTCTTTAAACAACATGGTGGTGTGTTTTTAGCCTCATCTTTGCACTTTCTTTTCTTAAAACCACAGTAACGACTGGTAGTACAGCGGGACCTGCAGTAGTTTCTATAGAGGGGAAAAACAAGCATGATCTGTAGTTCAGCGCTACTGTGACTTTTATTTAGTTAATGATGTTTGATCAGCATTTAAAGTATCATATAAGAAAAAAATGTATGGCTTTAAAATGTAAGGGGGGAAAGTATTTTTTACTGAAGGTTAATATGAGTGTAAGACTGATCCCTCACCTGTAGAGGGTTATGTTGATTTCTAGAGAAGTTTATTTCACTGCACACTGCAAGTAGAGGGCGCTAGAGTCACTGTCTATTAAAGGTGTAGTGACGGGACAGATTGTTTTTGTTTCCATTAAAAAAAATGTAGCCAGGCCCATAAAGGGTGTGTGCTTCTAAACCTTGTAAATATCTAGTCTTTAACCCGGGACTCTGTCTTTATTAACCCAACGATATCTTAATAGTTGCCAAATAGTCAATGAGTGCTGTATTTATTCTGAAGGTAATAACGCATCTGTTGATTGTGATGTACAACAAATGTCCCACAATTCTTTATATAATGAAACCAATAACTGAGCAGGGAATTAAATGGGGTAAACTGTGTTTTTGGATGTTTTTAAAACGGATCCATGTAGTTGTTTTTTTTATTTCTTCTAGTTTGTGTTTGGAAAGAAAAGCAAAAAAAAGGCGACGTGCATTTGTTTTAACCCTAATGGACACTTCCCGTTTCAGTTGGTGAAGTAGGGCTACAAGAGTGGTGGTGGCTGGCGTGGAGCGCACACAAAAGGCACCTTAGCTAAATTTTGAATCCAAGGTGATGAAATGAGTTCATTTTGCCAAAGTGGTTGAGTCTGTAAGATATCGATAACACAGACCGTTAGGCAATTTTTTCTTTTATCTTTTCTCGGTCTTTGGCTAAAGCACATTTTGTGCTCATAAAATCACCATTTTCTTGGAAAAAAAAGTGGCAATAATAATCTTACTTATTCAATGTTTGTTTGATTTCAGTAATCATGTTGTGTGTAAACTTGCTATGATGTACTGAATGGAAATGTCCCAAATCATCTGTGCTTCCAGTTTAGATCCTCTCTCCTTAAGGATCCTAATGCATGAAATGAAACCCAGTAAAGTTGTTTTTCTTTTCTTTCTCACTAAGTGTACTTAACATCTGTAAAACCGTTATTTGTGGGGGTAAGGCAGAGCGTCTTTGCTATGACGCCTTGTTTTTTTATAATCGACACGGCAGCACCGTCTCCCTCAAAAACGGTGGAAAAACATCAGCTGAAAAAAAAACATCTTTTTAGGTTGATCTGTATTTACACACACTGGATCAACGTTTTGTTTTATTTGACCATATTTGGGTTTCCTGACGTATAACAGACTTTTTCTAAGAACTGTGTATTGTTTTGCGTTGACATTCAAAACAATGACATTTGGCTGCATTATGCTGTTTAGACAACAATGTAGCTAATGAGTAATTAATTGTTTTTCTAAACCCCAAAATAATATTTGGCATAGTATTGAATAAAAGGAGCCTTTAAATGATATTTTGAAAAGTATCACTAAATGTATGTAGCAGACTTTGTCTGATGTGAAGCACCTTAAAAAATGAGCTAAAAACAGAAGAATTTTTGAACAAGTTGCAAAAACTAAATGTATTTTTGGTTAAAAAAGAACAAAAAAAATTAGCCCAGTACCACTTTTAGGTAACGACTGTTCAAAACTGTTTGTTTTGTGTTAAAGATTTTTTACTGCAGACAAATAAAAAAAAATATATTTGTCAGAATTAAACTTACCTTTTTCTGATTGAAACATAATCAGCGGGTTAGTTAAATGAAGCGTTTCAAAATGGTATGTTGCTACTTATTTAAAGTGCTTCGCATCAATTTATCTTTGTTTACTGTTGATTGTACCTACAATATTTAACAAAAAAAACCTTCTGTATCCTCTAAGACATCTTAATGTTTTTTCCCCAGTGTTCTGTTTTTATATTTACATGTTTTTACAATCATGTGTCTGATACATGCAGCTGTAGTAATATCTGAACTTGTCTTGTAAAATGCATCTGAAATAAAGTGGAGTTTAATGACATATGGGCTCCAGCTTTGACCTTTGAGTCATCCAACAGCTGCAGCAGCTGCAGACAAAGAAACATCGGATAACAAAGGAGCACGGTTTGATGATGCCATCCTCTCCAATCGCTCTGGGAATACACACACACAGAGCACAATGTTTAGTTTATATATATATATATATTCCCATTATTGCCTCAGTCATGCTGCTCATCAGTATTCCAGAGGAGTAGGAGATGTTACGTAATGATCTCAGTGAAGCCGTGTTGTGTAACAGCAGCAGGCTCAGGAGCAGTGAGATGTGTGCGTGTGTCTGAGGAGGATGGAGGGAGATGAAAGGGATCAGACGGTTATAAGGATGGAGGAAGACAGAACTGAACGGGGCTGTGTTTGAAGACGTGAACACAAAGATGATGCAGCTGTAGCAGAGACCCAGACGTGCAGATAAAGGGGCAGTTCAAACAGTTTTGAAGATTCTACTGTCCACTTTGTTGTAGTTTTTGGAGAAATTCTAACTAAATTTGGAATGAATTAATGGGCCATCAGCTTGTCCAAGCAGGTCCAAGACCAAAGTAGATCTTCAAGGAACTCTAATCTCTAAAACACACGTCAAACTCAAAGCCCGCCAGTGCATTTTATGTGCGAGAGCTTCAAAGATGTATTGTCTTGAAATACACATATGCTGCTTTAAAGCCAGGTGAGGATAAACTACATCTCCCATAATGCATGTTGATTATTTTACCTGCTCAAAGACAACATCCCACTACTAGGTGG
>JAVKLF010000021.1:12642534-12653238 GCA_034783495.1 Millerichthys robustus
GGGTATAAAATCAGTATAAAATCTTCATTTCACTGCAATTTTGCTGTGGTCCAGTTGTGCTGTTTGTAAATTCAAACTATTTCTGGATTTATTTTCCATTTGCTCAATCGTAGAACTTTTCAATGCTTATAAGAGAACGTTATTTCAACGGAGCACACACACACACTGACACTTCTAAAGATCTGAACTGTATCTGTAATGTTACATAGCTTTACAGGTTTGCTTTCAGCAACCTTTCAGCAGACACGGAGAAACCAACACAAGAAGGCCAGAGCGCCAGCTGATGAAATGTGAAGTAATATCTGCTGGGACGAGTCCAGTTGAGGTGGGTGGTGGAGCAATCTGGCTGCTCTCCATCCGAGAATTCCAACTTGGCGTTGAATTATTGATCAAACATCCTCTGAATTTGTTTACTGCAACGAGAAGACACGCTGCTCTGTGCTTTCTCTGCTGCCTTTTTTTTTAAAATCATCTTCGCTCTCCTACATGTCCAACTTGAACAACACACACAACAAGGAAGACAGAAATACATCAACTTTCATGCTTCCTTTCTTTGCCAATTTGCTTTTATTATAAACTTAAAAAAAGAATTGATACAATAAGAAACCGCAGTAGTAACTCCCCGTTCCTGAGGGGCAGCACAGAAAACAGGTCATTGCATTTCAGTAGTGAAAGACTCATTAGACATCTACAGGGTGTACAGCTCAAATCCAAAATAATAATAATAAAACAAAACAGACCGGAAACAAAGCAATATGTTTATGTATGTATGATAGAGAGCTTCACCTGATCTTTTAATTATGTCTATTGTACTTTTAAATGTTAAAGTTTACATAAAAAATAAAATTCCTTTTATGACAATGAAATACAGTATTCCAAAGTGCAAAAATCAACAAATAACCATTGATATAAGCAAAAAGACATCGGGATACAAAATCTTGACATCTCCTGTCATTTTCAATCTTGCTTGCCTGCATTTTGAGTGTATTTGGAGTTGATTCAGTCTATGTATGTTTTTTGTTTATTTTTTTGACATAGAAGTCTTCAAGTCAAGCAGGTTTTAATTTTCTCTTCGGCAGGTCGTCTAAAACCAGAGCCGACAAACAGACCAAATTCATTTCCTCCATCCTTTCAAACTCGCCGTTAACGATGTCTCTCCTATAGAAGAAACAGATTTTGTTTTCTGGGGGTGCAGAGTGATCCAAACCCCTCAGCTCTTTTGAGGTAATTGGAAATTATGGCATTGCAGAGATACGACCATCAGCAAAGACAGTATGGAAATATTCCTCGTCTGCAACATAAACATCCTGACTGATTGAAGAAAGAATTTAAAGAAAGTTCATTTTAATGGTTGCAATAGGGAATGTTTGAACAAGGTATTTCAACCATATAAATCTGAATAAATCCAAGTACTGAAGTAACATCAAAGAACAAAAAACAAAAAATCAAACTGGACTTGTGGGGATATTTGGTTCAGTTCCATATGGGAGTAAGATTAGCCTTCATTCCATACAACTCCCCGTAAACATTCATGTCTTAAAATCCTACTTTACATTTACCCGTCTTACTCAATACTGTAAAAGGTACAATACACATTCAGTACTTTATTCCGTACTACTTTATTTTGTCTCAATTTTGCATATTTTCATGGTAGTTAAAAGAAAAAAAAGTGAAAAAAGAATTAGGATGTGATGGAAAAAAAACAACTGAATTAAACAAATTTATATATACATACAATCCTGCCACCGTTTCTTTATCACATGAAATAAAAAAGTAAACAAAATGGAAAATTAGGAAAATAATGATCACAAATGTTTTCAAAGAAATTGTACCATAAAGATATGAAAAAAAAACCCCAGCTAATTCAAAAAGGTTATGACTAACATGTTACAAACCCTACAGTGATCATGGAGATGAAAACAAAAAACTTCAAATCTGAAAAATATTCAAGTAAACCAACAAGAAGCTAAGAATAAAAAGGTCTGACGACACTGGTTTGCTATTGTGATGCCATGTTATGAAGTTTTAGCTTCTTTTTAATCTCTAAAGTGTTCATCATGATAAAAATGTGCAACAAGCAGGCAGAGGGTTGTAGCGCTGATGGCTGTGGTGACATCAGTAATAAAGTGCCTGAACAGCTGAACATGTAAAGGTTCACTGTAGTGACCGATCAACGACGACCCGGCTATTAAATATACGTTAGTCTCTGATATCTGATGAGCTGTCTGATAAAGCTGCACGCCAGGAGAAAACTTATTTGTTCGCGCCACTGCAGCTGGGCAGAGATTACACTGTATGGTTTTTGTTTTTCCCCCTCTTTCTCTGCAACAGCTTAAGGAATGGAGACCGCTGGAGAATTTCAAGAAGAGAGAGAGAGAATAGTGCGAGCCTTTGGCTTTGAGACCATTTTACCTCACCAGGAACGTGCTTGGGGTTTTAACTTACCGCTTTTCAAGCCCAACACATCTTGGTCGACACAAAGGCAACAAACAGCATCATCTAGAAGTTTCTCTCCCTCCTTCCCTACCCTTTCCTTTAATAAAAAAACCCATCTCTCCTCCCTCCTTTCCACACAGAGGAAAAACCTCTCCATCCTCAAAGTCATGCTAAGCCATTTATCACAATCCCTACTGCTTAGCTGCCTCACCCCCTCCCCTCCTCCTCCGCCTCCGCCTGTTCACCTTCACACGCTGCTGACTGGAATATTGTGGGTGTGCACATTAATGCCTGAAGCGTGTTTAAAGTCCAGTCATTTCCGTGCGCGTTTAGATTGGGGTATCAGCAATAAAAATAATAATTTGATCACGTTCACAAAGGCTTCCTCCAACATCACCCCCCCACACCACGCATTGAGTATTTTTCTTAGCAACTACAATACATTCTTCATTGTCACATTCCAACTCAGCGATGCTGCCCTTTCTGCTCAGTCCCCCGGCTCTCACAGCATTTACACCCTGGTGGCACAAACGTTTCGTGCAGACGATAACTGGCCTTCAATGTACATCCATTAAGAGATAACGGTCCCATCACGCAAACAACCAGCCCCTCGATCGAGCCATAACAAAACAGAGCAGGACTGCATGCATAGACAAGAGCCCCCTCCTCCTCCTTCTCTGTATTTGTAGCAAGTAGGGCAGAGCAGATTGCAGAGCAAAGTGCTGAGTTTTCCACAGCAGTCGTTCCCTGCAGGACTTGGCAAAGTCCTGTTTCACAGCATGACAGTGCAGTTAAAAATGGAGCTATAGCTGTAGTCGAGTCCATTAGAGTATCAGTCAAGAACCTAAACGTCTCCCACGTTAACATTCATCAAAAATGACTGATCAGCAAGAACAATATAGAAAAAGAAAACCGGGCAGAATGGAACTCACCCTCTCCTGTTAATGACGATGCAGAGAAAGTGACAAAGAACAACACTGGACACAAGAAGGGTGAAACTATGTGTGTGTGTGTGTGTGTCTGTGTGTGTGTGTGTGTGTGTGTGTGTGTGTGTGTGGGGGGGGGGGGGGGGGTCAAATTAAAAACATGAAATATTCAGCAGATTATGGTTTTCTTTTTTAAATCTTTGTAGTAAAATTCCTGACATTTGTTAGCATTAGAACAACTTGTTAGAAAACGGAAAATACGGATCATCGTCCAACATTTCCTTTTAACTGTTCTTATTACAAATAAAGACTTAGTTGGCCAGCACAACGGGCTGGAAGGACTGGCTGGGATATTGCAGACTGTAACTTCCTAAACCATCAACAAACGGAGGCTTCTCCATGTAAGATATTCCTCCGTTGCCGCCAATGATGCCCACGCTCTGAGCAGGAGGGCTAGAGAATGGGTCAAAAGTCGGGTTGGCACCGACCGTGTGCTGAAAATTGCCAGTGTGAGGCTGCATGGACTGGGTGTCTGTGTCATAGTAAAGGGAGCCCGAGGATCCTGGGTAGACAAACTCTTTGGCACTGGGAGAGAGCTGGCTGGGGATGGGACCTCCCAGTGAGTGCAAAGACAGAGACAGGGGCTTGTGCTTGAGAAGTTCCGGCGCCAAGATGGTGGTGGGAGAGCGCGAGAGGATCCTCTGGGAAGGTGGTACAATGACACCAGAGCTGGAGGCCGACACGGCCCCGCTGCACTTTTTCATTTTGGTAGAGCCGAATTTAGTGGCGGCGAAGCTGGCAGTGGTGAAAGTGATGGGTTGTGGGCGCGTGGGAGCAAGACTGGAGGGCAGTTGCGGGGTGGAGAGGTAGGACAGACTGCCGCTGTGAGGAGATGGCGTGGAGGTGTTTGAAGAGTGGACCCCGGGGTCTGTGGGCGTACTGGAGTTAGGGTAGCTGAAGAGTCCGGGACAAGACGGAGCAGACAGAGGTGTGGGAGAGCTGGAGAGGGATGGCATGAGGGCAGGAGACGCTTGACTTCCAACTGGAACAAACACTTGAGCGTCGGGGTTAAAGCAAAGGTTCTTGGCCTCCTCAACCTCAGTTTCTCCTTTACACTCTTTTATCAGCCCCTCAGCCCTCTCACTGTCACAACCAAGGCCAGGGGGGTCCTCAAGGTAGAGCACCTTCACTTGCCCCTTCTCTCCAATCTGGTAAGACACCTCATAAGGGTCTATCCACACGCTGAGCTCTGCGGGGACATTTGCACGCACCTCCTCCGTGTCCAGCCCACTTCTCTTGGCAGCCAGCTCCACCACAGGGTCCCTTGGTGCTCCCAAGTGGATGCAGCGAAAAGCAGAACCTCTGAGAGGGGTTTCGGGGTACCAGTGTCCTTCAAAACGAGAAACTAGTATCCTCTCGAGCTCCTCGCCGAAGAGGTCAGCTCGACGTCGAGGCAACTTGTTGTACAGGTAGGACACAATGAAGTTGAGGGCCACCTTAACCTCTAGATGCATGACTGAGAGTCGTTTTGGGAACAAAGTGTTCAAACGATGACGCTCAAAACAGTTGTGGGAAATTTGTACCTCTGGTTTATTGAGAAGGGGTCGATTCTTTTAGTGTCATTTTTGCAAAGGTCCCTCAGAGACAGCTGGTTGAAGGTTGTTTTTATCCCGCTTGGATATCCTAAGTGTGACGACAGAAGAAAAAACTATTAGTCTGTTGTTTTCCAGTTGCTGACAGGCAATCACGTCAATACATACAAAACACAGAAAGCCAAGCTTGTATCAGATGCCTTTATATCTTGATGGCAGTATAAACATTTAAGAGCCAAAAGGACGTCAACTGGAAATGTTGAGAAATGAGAGCAAATTAAATGTAGAAGAACTCAAATCTGCAACTATAAATTAATTGCTTTAAAATTTGAGCTCAGCCGCAGAATGCACTGACGAAAGTAACAGATGCTGCATTGTTGAGCTTCAGAAATCCTGTATAATCTAAATGTGATCCTGCAAAGCGCTTCCATCTCAAAGCTTCAATTTAGAGACTGAGTCACCATGGAAACACAAACCGAACGACAGATTAAATGCAAACAAAAAACAAATTTGTGTGGTATTAGTTAAAAAAAGAAAACAATAATAAAGAAAAAAACTAGGAGAAAATGGCAGAAGACTTCACTGAAGGAACACAACTTCCCAGCATGCAACACATCACCACCCTCCTCCACACACAGAGTGAAAACAATTCCTCACGTTCACCTTCCAGCCAGATGGGGATTCAGCAGCTAAGATTAGAAAGACGTCTCCGATTAAAGACAGTTCTAATGTTATTAGAGGAAAAGCTGCATGGGCCAGGTGCAACGCTGCAGGAGCAAAGAGACAAGATTTTAATTTTACTTTCACATGACATTGAAGATTAGGACAAGTGGCGTATTAGAAAGGGCTCGGTTTTGTTTCATCTGTGGAATAAATTCATTTCTACCGATTTGATTAAAATGAGCTGGAGAGGCTGGCAGAAAGGATCAATCACTTGAAACATTATCTGTGAAAACACGGCTAAGGCACCTACTGCATTTTGTACATTTTGTTACACAAAAAAGACTGAAAGGGTCATCCAGTGACATTTAAAAAGGAACCTTCACATGTGGAGATGTTACAGAAAAATATTGTTTTCATTGTCATTGTCATTGTCTAGCTTTTATCTAAACTCTTCCTATGCAGATTTGAAAAAGGCTGTTTTTTGCAAGGCCTGTTGTTGCAGGTCAGAGCATCAGCAGGATCCCTGCTGTTATTTTTGTTTACATAGGCTCATTATGAGAACAGAGTGTGCTGCAAAACAAGCACGGCGTGTCAGGGTTTGACCATTAAAGCTGCATAGGCAGGGAAAAAAAGAAAAGAAAGCAGTACATATTTATCTACAAATAAACCTCTCTGAAGTATTGCATTTAATGTGAGAGGTGTTCAAGACGCCTGCTGCAAATTATTGCTGGAATTTGTCCTTTCCTAACCTCTCGCTTATCCTTTAACAGAGCTTTATATTTTAAACACTTGCCCATCCCTTTGCTATCAGAATGTTTTGCATTAAAGAAGTGATTAAAAAAGGCTAAGACAAATGTGCAGAAGGACAAACATGAATATTCCAGGTTTGCATAGATAAGACCAAGATACAGAGGGAGCAGCTGGAAGATTATTAAACGTCAAAAGGCACTGGAGCAAAGAGGAGATGCAAGTGGGGAAACAAAACCCTCCTTTAAAAGGCACTGGACATTACATTATAAATATAATTAAATTCCAAATCAACAATGAGGCAGACTATCTATATAAACATCCTATTTAAAGAAACAAAAAGACCAACTTTATTATGGCTCAGCTCAGCTAATGTAGACCTATATCAGGGAAATGACTCAAAACAAAAGCTTTATTCAGTAACTGAGCCAGCACAGTCATGGAAAAACACCAGGACATCTCAACACGGTGTTGTCAATTCACTCGGATAAAATAAACAAATTTTAGGGTAAAAATGACCATCGTTGTCCACCACGTTACGGTTTGTTACTCACCTATAAGTCTTATCCGAGCTTGACTTGTCGCTACTCCTGCGTCTGTGCATTAATTCCCCTGTGAAATATCTGACTTCGAGATGTTTCTTTATCGAGTCACGGGTTGAAATGGTTAATATTTTTCAAAATGCCATCGTATCTTTTTCCTCCTCGCCCCACTGCTGTTTAAACTCTCCGACTTCCATAGATTTTCCTACTTTGTCTTCTCCGCCTGACACTTTGGGCCACTTAAACTTTACTGTTTGACAGCCCGGCGTATTTATACAGCGTGACTCGCCCACACCCCCGTGACGACAGGGACTTCTTTCGTATGTCCGTTTGTCTTACCTGCTAGCTAGTACTTGTCATTACTTATGTAGTTTCTGCTTAAAGATATAAAACATAAAACAAGGCGAATTAATGCATTTTAGACGATTTGTTCATCGCCAGTCTGTATAAAGTTACCAAAACAGTTAGCCTTTTTCATTTAAAATCTCATTATGAGCCTAGCTGGCTCTAGTTTACATGGCGGAGAGACGTTTGTAGTTTCGTTCGGTGCAGAACAATTTACTATAAATATAAGTGGTGATAGCAACAGATCTCCTATTGGCTGAGGTGGAGGAGGACTCGCAGTTTATTGGACAGCAGCACTTAAAGAACCCAGGCTTGTCGCAGAGGCCTGTGGGAAATAAAGTTCTTATCATGGTGCCAAATGATTTATTATTTTGAACTATTGTTATTATTATTATTATTATTATATCGCACAGTTAACGGATTGCTATACAACGTTGCCGATTTCAGAGAGTAATTTGTGTTCGATATAATTTTTAGAATAATCTACACAAAATGTTTGACTTAAGACAACTTTTCATTCAATTTTTTTTATTGTGTTTTTTTACACATATCACCAAATTTACTCAGACATCACATAATAAATGCAAACCAAAATAAGCAAATAATTACGGTAAACACAATAGAATACGAATTTTATGCAGCCATATCCATTAGCTGTGTATAATAGGGTGTGTGGATACAAGAAATTCGAAGGAACATTTTAGCTGTGACTCATGATGTGATAAATAATGTGTAATTCATTGTATGCATCAAGAAAGATTTTTAAGATTTATAAAATGAAGAAGCATGACCTGTCAAATTCTTCATATTAGTCGTGAACATGATCTTTCGTGAACATACGTCGTCAGTTTTTTTCTCTAAAATTTAAATGATTGATTTGAATAAAATGACCAGTTTTTGCATGGATTTACTTAAAGGTCCCATTCTGTTTTCGAGACTCACCTCACTCTGAGTTGAGAACAACCACATGGTCTATAGAGTCAGTTGAAACTTTGTTATATATTTTACCCAAGATGTTTTCAACTTAATTTTCGAACGTGTTTAAAAAAAAGAAAGTTGACCCAACAGCTGTACAGTAAAACCCACAAAACAAAACAAGCCAAGTTATTTACTTATCTATTCAACAACAGGCTCCTGCCCAGTGACGTAATAAAGATGCGACACTGATTTGTTTAGAAGTTAAAAATGGCGTCGTATTGCATGACTGTTACCAGATTCCGGGTAAGAAAACGGGTTTTTTTAAATTTACAGAGCTGTTTGCAGTCTTGCAGTCTAATGAAAGTTTTACATCAAGTATTTGAGGTGTGTATTTCAAATACCGTTTCTTTTAGTCCACTAACAGCGGATTAATCAGGAGAAAGGAGGCTGGTCTCAGTTTTTTTAATAAACGTCCTGACACCAAATTTATTATAACGACTGCCTCCGACCCGATAAAATCCGAAAGTAAAAGTGTTGCTAAGCCTGTCATTTATTAAAAAAATAGTTCAGTCAACATCAGTGTAGCGATATAAGCAGGCCTCGGTCAGCTGTTGTTTACAAGGTGATCACAAGGTTATGTTTTGTTTAGGGTTTTGTTTTAAGAGTTTTAACAACTGGGACCGACAGCAACGTATTTTTATTGCCTGATAAATTCCCTAATATGATGTATGTTCAGTTTTTCTACTGCGTTTTTTCTTAGAATTAGTCTAATTATAGTTTGTCCATTTATTTATTTATTGAAGGATACAGTTTTCACTGGTTGCGTCAGTCGTTTATGTACACCCTTGTTTAAATTAATTAATAATTTGAAGATTATCATTACATCACACGTGACTTTTCTTGAAATTCTTGTAACCTTATGTGGAAGGAATGATTGCGCCTTGTATCCCGAGTTCTAGATTATAGTACTGGTAATGAAACCATTAGTTTTGCTTCAAACTCTATGAGGTTAATGTCATCAGGGAATGTTTAATCCACTCAGTGTTGTCAAACTGCCTGTACTCCAGTGGGTGAGGCTGACCCACAACAACATGAGCCAGAAGAACCTTGACCCAGAGAGCAGTGGCATTCCACTGAGTCCATAAAAAAGTTACCAGATAAATAAATATGATTGGTTTAAATATGTTTTTGGTCAATCGTTACCATGGCAGATTTTAATTTACAGTAGTTGTGACAAAAAACATTGAACAGGCAATATTTTGCATTTTCCAAATACACAATAAACATCAGTCAACTACTCAATTTCTGACAGCACTTCGAGTCACTATTTGCATAAATTTTGCTATGAAGTGAATGTTTGACTAATCTGATCTGTTTTTTTATGCTTGTCCATCTGTCAGTGTAGTTGTATGTTTTACTACACTCTGCCTTACGTTCTGTAGAACTTTTTCCATGACTTTTATAATTTAAATTCCTTTCTGACCTTTGCCTCTATGACATTTTGTTAGTGCTCAGTGGGAGAGTAAAATGTTGGTAATGGTTTTATTTTTCTGAATGATTTTAGTTTGCTCTCGGAACAAGAGCAAGATGGTTTCATGTCTCTGCAGCGTTCAGCGCTAAGGCCAAGGTGGCCATGAGCCGCTTTGAGCCAGGCTCTAGTGTTAACTATAAGAAGATGCACGAGAACATCAACATCGTACGCAGAAGGTCAGCAGTTTGTTCAAATGAAATCAAACATTATTCGAAACAAAGTGCTGAGTCAGTTAGAAATCATTTCAAAGCAAATTTGTGTCCTGTTCTGACCCCCCCAAGTTACATTCTTCCTATCTGTTTTGTGTAATCCACCCTCACCAGGCTGAACAGGCCTCTCACTCTGTCAGAGAAGATTGTTTACGGCCACTTGGACGATCCAGCAGGCCAGGAGATCGACCGTGGACGCACCTATCTGCGCCTGCGTCCAGACCGCGTGGCCATGCAGGACGCCACGGCCCAGATGGCCATGCTGCAGTTTATAAGCAGCGGCCTGCCCAAAGTGGCCGTTCCCTCCACCATCCACTGTGATCACCTGATTGAGGCTCAGATTGGAGGGATTGAGGACCTACAGAGGGCTAAGGTGGGAGAAAAGTCTTATACTGTTTGCAGCATTTCTTACTGTTGGACACAAATGGGAGATTTCCACAGACAACAGTTCAAAACGATAAGTCATTTGGCACAAAGCATGTATTTTGCCAAAATGATGTTTGGCTCAATCTTAATTGAGATTTTTTTGTGAATGAAAGACAAAATCTATTATTTCAGTTTAGTGATTGCACATTGTAAAGATTTTTAAAGATACTGTTCAGCTCTTTTGAAGTTGGGTTCTGTGGAAAGGTTATGATGATGATCAATGAACATCTTACCTGTTGTAGGTAGTTCTTGGAACAACCTCAGTTTAAATAATTAAAGTTTAATTCTGATTAGACTGATGAGCTAGTGGCTAGTCAAAGCAGGCCTAAGACCAAAAGTGGATTGCTTGCATCTTTCAACAACTCAAAT
>JAVKLF010000021.1:12657951-12671554 GCA_034783495.1 Millerichthys robustus
TAATTATCACTCTTATCACACTAGTATCGATATGATGTACCACTGTCAGCATCATGTGTTCATGCAAATTCTGTCATCCTGGAAATAAACATCCTGGAATGCAACATGACCATTCAGACTGAGGTCGCTTCAAAAAACATTAATATGTATCAGAATTAGTACCACATATGGAAAGAAATTTGGGTTGCATTTGAAAAAACAGGATATGTCGTGTTCAGTAATTAAAAATCCAATATAGGTGGCATATGGGCAAAATTCAGATTTGTTTCACATGTTCCTGCAGCGTGTACGTTGCCGTACACATTATCTAAAGATATATTTTCACATTATGAAAAGCGAAAATGTTTAACATTTTAAACTAAATTTCATTTCATGTAGAATCTGTGAACAGCTTTTTAATAAAAGAAAACACGTGTCTGGCTCTGTTTTAATGTCGTACAGGTGGATGTAAACCCCTCCAGTAACCGTCTGCAGCTGCTGGAGCCTTTTGACAAGTGGAATGGAAAAGATCTGGAGGACATGAAAATCCTCATCAAGGTGAGCAGGAAGTGGAAGTGTCTTTTCTCACTAACTGACAGGCCAGACTTATTATACCTCTGAAGGTTAGAGGGAAATATGGTGGCTGCAGATCCGTACCACGTGTTTAGATGTGTTTGATATTATTGTAGCAGCAGGTATTTTTGACATCAGGATGTGGAGTATTTGGTCAGGGTGGGGCTGTTAGCTCATCCATATAGTCAAAAATAAACTATTTTTCCAAAATGAGGTGATTCAAAGTGCTATCTACAGCAGATAAGTTATTAATTGTTTAGAACATTTCCCAAGGACCCCAATTGAAAAGATCCGAACTACCCCTTTACTTTTTTGTTGCTTTTTTCACAACTTTTTTTTTAGGAAATTAGTATTTATTTGACATATAATATGTGTAAAAAGATTCTAGCTGTTGCCACATTAAACTCACTCACCCTTCAGATGTGACCCAGGATATATTGAAGGATAAACACAATACAAATGAAACCTCTTCATTTTTACTGTTACATAATCCCATCTGATCCCCATCCTCCATGTCCCCTTTAACTCCTCCTGCTCTCTCAAGGTGAAGGGAAAATGCACCACGGACCACATCAGCGCTGCCGGGCCCTGGCTGAAATTTCGTGGTCACCTGGACAACATCTCCAACAACCTGCTGATTGGCGCTGTCAACATCGAGAACAACGCCATCAACAAGGTGAAGAACCTCCTGACAGGGGAGTATGGCGGTGTTCCAGATGTGGCCCGTTTCTACAAGGTGAGCCTGTCTCTTGGGTGACAACGTTTTTATCTTTAACATCAGATGTGTAGGCCTTTTAACAGGCGATTTTTAACATTATACCGTTAGACGTTTTAATGTGAGGGAAGGGAAATTTTCTTAATCTTTTTTTTATATTTTAAAATCCAGGCCAACGGTGTGAACTGGGTGGTGGTTGGAGATGAGAACTACGGGGAGGGATCCAGTCGGGAGCACGCCGCCCTGGAGCCACGCCACCTGGGAGGAAGAGCCATCATTGTCAAGAGCTTTGCCAGAATCCACGGTCAGTAACCGGGCAAACAGGAAAATATCAGCTTTACTCGAGTGACACAGATTATTGACTTTTACTGTGGAGCAGAAAAGTGATAAAATTAAAAATTTTCCCCAATTTTTTTTTTTTACTAGTCCAGACACTAAAGACTGTTCTGTTCTAAAATAAATAAAAACCTATTCTTTAATTAGTAAAAGTATAAAACAATGACCTGTCAAACAAGGATGGTCTTATTACCACGACAATTGTAAAATTAGTGTTTCAAATGAAAGAATTTCTTGATTTATTGTTCAAATTTGTTTGAAGAAAGCCATAAAAGATCATTTAAATACAACTTCATGTTTGTGTGTTAGCAGCTTAAAAAAGGTTGTTTTTTTGTTTTTGTTGTGTTATGTTTTATTTTTGTTTTACTTTCCTGAAAAGATGAGTTTTTATGGATGGAAAGTTCTGTCTGAAAACAAAATAGTTCAGATTTTTAAACTTTTGCAGCTTTTTGTTGAAATACTGCAGTTTTAAGAAAACCAACTTAGACAGCTGAAGCTGACACAGGCTCCTTTTAACATTAATCTTGCCTAAAGCTCATTTAGAAAAAGAATAATGCTTAATATTAAATAAATTGTAATGACTCCAATCTGTCTATTTTTTTGCTCCTTTCAGGCGTAAAGATTGTGTTTTTTTTTTATACAGAGACTAATCTGAAGAAGCAGGGCCTGCTGCCTCTGACTTTTGCTGATCCCAGTGACTACGACAAAATTCTCCCAGATGACAAGATTTCAATCACTGGCCTGAAGTCCTTCGTCCCCGGCAAGGTGAGCCAACATCTGCACCCTTACACAAACCATTAATCTAAAGGACAGCCTTGTTTTCTTTTCTTCGTCGACATCGTTTATTTATTTATTTTTCCCTTTTCGGCACAACCAGCCGCTGACCGCTGTGATCAAACACTGCGACGGAAGCCAGGAGTCCATCTCTCTGAACCACACCTTCAACGAGACCCAGATCGAGTGGTTCAAGGCCGGCTCCGCCCTCAACAGGATGAAGGAGCTCCAGTAATGATGAAGAGGGAGGTGGCAATTTTCAGACCTGGAGATGGGAGGCACAGCGTGTAGAAGGGAGGGGGACTGGACTTGGTTTAGGGTCAGAAGTTGTTGTTCTCGGTCAGACAAGCAGAGTCGCTGTACAGATGAAGGCGCACACATTAGCACACTAAAACTGTAGAGAGGATTACTGTCAAACCCTCCCGGTTCAGTGAGTGAAATGCACAAATATTTTTTAAACTACGCATAAAAATACAAAACCTGATTCAACTGGAACTTCAAAATAAAGCTTAGATAATATGGGACATACAAAAACATAGCTTACTTAAATTGGGACATAAAATAAAAAGACTTAGATAAAACAGAACATAAAGATAATATTAAAATTTGGCAGCACAGTTTTAATTGGCTGCAGTTTTAGATCAGATCCTTGTGGTATCGTTAAATTCACATAGATATTATTCTTTCATTTTGACTTCAGTGTATTTGATTCATTTTCTAACACTGGTATCACCGTCTACAGTGGTGCATTAAACCCCCCAAAATAAAATAAAATCTATTAACAGCTACACTGACTACTATACGACTTGGAAATAATAAAGTTAAAAAGAGAAAATTTAATATATTTCAAGAAAAGTTTAACAGCTGAATTTACTACAAAATTATTATTTTTCTTTTGTTTGTCTGATTAATATAATGACTCCATAAGGTGACTTTTATTTAACTTAAATGTGTTTTCATTTAGTTGTTTCTAATCCATGAAGTTTAAAGACAAACTGGGATGTTGCTGCTGTTTGATGTTGCTACTGATCTGGACAAATGTCAGTTATTGATTTGGACCACTCTGTAAAGAAGAGCTGCTTCACCTGCGTTCATTTTATTTTATTTTTTCACAAATTCATACATGAACAGATAAGGAATTAGAACCAAACTAGCAGGATTGTTTATTTACTTTAGGAAGCACTCTGAGTATTTTTCTTTAGATTGTAATCAGCTTTCGGCCACATTTGTCACAAAACTCGACCGTCTCGTGCACATTTTTGTGTCGTGCTGCTCAAAAACATCACTCTGTCAAGTAAAATCTGTTACGCGAGCATGTGGTACATGATTGTTTCCTGATTGGTTATTTGTATTTATGAGTTTAAAACTATTATTCTGAAGTAGGTTTCTATGGATTGTTATATACAAATAACATCTTACCTGCTGAGGAATAGGGTTTAATTCTGACCACTTTAACAAACTGGCAGCTAGTTAGAGCTGGGCCAGAACCAAAATTGATTGCTGCCATCTTAAAACAAACTTCTGCCTTTAAAACTTCACTGCAGTTCAAGCAGTTGCTCTTATTTAAATCTTACGTTACCGTCAGTTTTGTGTTACATGGTTATTCTATCTGAAAAAGAAGGAAGTCATCCGAGGCTGCACTGTAAGTACTAAAGCTAGCTGCTGGTGTTTGCTCTTGCAGATGACCATAGAGTTATACTGTATGTACAGTAAATAACAGTGTAAAGCAAAAATAACGAGATGTAAAGATTTTTAGTATTGTGTTTCCGTGAACCACTGAAATTTTAGAGATTGGAGTTGTTTTAACACGGTGCCTATCCATTTTGTCTGCGCTGCATTTGTCCTAAGCCTGAGTTTGTTCAAAGTCTGAAGTAGAACAAGTAAGATATTAATTATTTATAGTCTCAGTCAAAGCTCATTTCTGCTGTTTGTTGGGGGAAAGTTGTTGTTCCTCTTGCGTAGATTATTCCCATAAAATCCGTAATTTCACTTTATTATTCCAGAAGTTCAGGCCTAAATGAAGCTTCTTTTTTAAGTTACTGATTTATGATTTGTTTGTAAATAAATAAATAAATGGCTGCATTTTGTCCAGAGGAGTGTACATAGATAAAACATTATTATTATAGTACATATTAAGAGGCACTTTCTGTAGGCTGCATGTTGTCTGTGTGGCTTTTTGAAACATGGAGACGTGCATTGTGGGTAAAAATAAGAACCTTTTCAGGAATTCGTTGTTTGGTGAAAGTTCGGTGGCTTTGAAACGTGGGGGGAAATGGTTATTTGTTGAGTTACTTGGTAACATTTGTGACGTGAACCTTTTAAAATCATCAGTTTGTTGTTGTTTATTTCATATTCAATGTTACTTTTTAATTTTCCCTTTGCACAATGTGAAATTCTTCACTCCTACTGTGAACCGGCATTATGTTTGGTTATTCCGACTTTTATTTTATGGTTTATGTTCAAGCTGTAAAATAAGAAATCTAAGAATCTTCATTCTGTAGTCAGGTGTGTGGTCTCGCTGTAACTCGAGTGTTTGAAGTTATTTCTTCATTTGTTCAGCTGCAGGAAATGGAAACAGAAAATGAAATGTTATTTGACAGTGGTGATTGCTAATCTGTTGTTAAAACTTTTGTAAAAGTAGCTTGCTGTTTTATAGCCTGCTATGTTAAAATATCCTCATATTTACAAATAAAAATATTTCAGAAAATCTCAAGCTGTGTGTGTTTTACTTTGAAAACTAAAGTTCTAATTTCTCCTGAACTTTCAGATGAGTAAAAAATCTTTAACAAAAGTCTAACGTTCACATAAAAGCAAGTACGACTTTTTATTTCTGTTAATCTGATTTATTTATTCAACTCTTAAGCTTAGCTCTGTTTTTGAGTTTTATAAAAAAAATAGTATTTAATCTTTAAAAACTATTTTTTTTGAAAAGTGTGTCTTCTCGTGACCTTGCCTCACAAAGATTCTTGTTAAAAAAAATTTGTTTGTTGTTTTTAGTTTTAATGCCTCAGTTCAAACCCTACGTCCTAAAGAGTGATGTCATCATTAGGCTGTGTGTTCCCGTGAACAGGAATATGCATAATATCTGATATTCAGCGTGATTTCTTCAAACACACCTTCATTCTTATTGGACGTTTTTTAGGTTGATGAGCAAAATCACAAAGGCTGATATATAGATAATATTGTTAATTTGTTTGATAGTCCTCCCTGAAACAATGAGATGCATGTGCTGCGAAAAGGAAACCATCTGAAGTGGCACGTTAAATTAAAATGACTTTAAAAAGCTTTAATGTATAAAATACATTTGATAATGTCTTGTTTGTTGGTATGATATTCATTATACAGCAAGAGAACTGGACTATTAAAGAACAGAGGTGCTGAAATAAGAACAAAACATATTTTAATTTTAAAGCAAAGAAATCGGAGCCTAACAACAGCAGGAAGTACAAAGACATATTCAAAATAAATTAATGTACTTTGAAATACACAGTTTGCCTGTGTGGAAGTGAGTACAAGCTGCAGAGACGAGGTTTGTCCAGCAGGTGGGAGTAAAAACACGCGGAGGATGTAGACTTCTGCCATTTAAAACCAAAAGAAGAAGAAGAACAGTCACGTGGAAACATCATGGCTGCTGTATTTGAGAGTGAAGATAAGTTTGTTGTGTTTTAGCTGGGTTCTGACTCTCCTGTGTTTGTTGTTTCTCAGCCGTGGTAATATTTGAAGAGAAGAGTTGTTAAAACATGCTGCTCAGTTGAACTTCCTGTTCGGCGTGTGAATGAATGAACCGCCATCATCATGTTCGTGTTGGTGGAGATGGTCGACACTGTCCGAATCTCTCCGTGGAGCTTCGACAGGCAGCTGAATGAAGCCATAGCTGAGGAGCTCAACAAAAAACTGGCCAACAAGGTGAGGAGCAACCGATCCAGGGTCAGATTTTACACCACGTGACTGCCCAGCTTCACATGCCTGATGAGTTAAATAAAGCGAGCCAAGCAGACAGTATACTGGAGCTAATTACAGAGAACAAGGTTTTTGAAGGAATTGATCTCACTGGGTTTTACCCAAACCAAAAGTCAGCCTCCATCTCCTGAATGAGCTGAATGTTTCGACACATGACTAGACTCAATGAAAGTAAAACGTATACAGAAGTGGTTAGATTGAAAAAATAAAACGAAACACCCAGATAAGTAAAAAACATGTAAACAACAGAGTGAATGCTGAATCTGCAGTCACACAACCTTTCAGTCTAGACTCGTTCTAGGAGATCTTTTTATGGGTGACCTGGCATGGATGGAGAGGTGGCACATGCAATAGACTCTTTGAAAAAGAAAATGGAAAGAAGTGAAACCTTTTGAAACCAAAAGTTGTCCTTTCTGCCAAAGTACTAAATTAAAACTCTGGAAAAAAACTAAAAGACACCATTTCCTAATTAAATCCCCACCAGTTGCTGCTTAATGCTCTGTGTTTTAAATAAGATCTTTGTAAAGAACAACACGTAATCCTGCTCTGTACTCCTCAGGTGGTTTACAACGTGGGTCTTTGTATCTGCCTGTATGACATCACCAAACTGGATGACTCGTACATTTTCCCAGGAGATGGTGCCTCACACACTAAAGGTATGACAGAGATAAAAACAAGATAATGAAAGATTTATCGTAGTTATTCATTCATCAAGTTAGATGGCTGACCTGACATAAGTCTAACCTGTTTCCATATTATTTAAAGAACAAAAAGCAATGTTTACACGTAGATCTAAACAATATTTTCCTTCTTTTTTTTGTCAGTTAATTTCCGGTATGTTGTTTTCCACCCGTTCCTCGACGAGATCCTTGTCGGGAAGATCAAGTACTGCAGCCAGGAGGGGGTTCACGGTAACTTTTAGCTTCTGATCGCAAACATACAATATAAATGTGAATTCAGCGTAGCGACACAATTATTCCAACTTTTGATAAAGTAAATGTAGTTTGTCGGACTACAAAATTCTCAAGTTAAAATTATTTCTACAAATAACTTTCTCAGTTGTACAAATTAGTTTCTTGATGGAAAGAATATTGAACACCACAATGCATGCCAAAGTTTTATTAAAAAGTTCTGATTTATTAGCAGTATGTGTTGAGGACCACTCTCAGCTACGACCACATCAAATTTTAGTTCAGTGTCTAAATGTGATCGCGTTATGACCATGTTTGTGTTTGCTGAGGCAGCTTAACCTTGGCGGCCGTCTTGAATGTGGTCGGTATGTTGTAGATGTACAACCAATGATTACTTTCTGTGAGTTTCATTAAAATTCATCCGTCAGGCTAAGGGTTTGGTGCATCCGTATTAAACATTAATGATTTTAAAATCATTGTTTACCTAATTCATGCAGATATTTAGAAGTTTGAGACACTCTTAAATGTATAACTTCTGCTTCTCAGTGACTATGGGGTTCTTTGACGACATCCTCATCCCCCCGGAGTCTCTTCAACAACCTGCTAAATTGTATCCTGACTTTCCAAACAAAGAACAGCGGGTTAGCGTTGCTTTGTAACATGCTGAATGTGTAAGTCTGGAATAGGTTGTAGGTGAAGTGGAGCCTTCCTTAGCTGCAGCTTCAGCGATGAAGCAGAGCAAGTTTGGGTCTGGGAGTACGAGACGGACGAGGGGGCACACGACCTCTACATGGACCAAGGAGAGGAGATCCGGTTCCGGGTGGCAGATGAAGTCTTCGTGGACACGTCCCCGACTGGCCCGACAGCCCCCACTTCTGACACACCGGCACAACCGGGACAGTCGTCGGCGCCACAGGCAGAGGAGAGCGGGGAGAAGAAGGAGGCACCGTACACTCTGATTGTAAGAATTGTCCATTTCTAAATCAGCTGACATGGGGCATCACTCTCCTCAGCCTCTCCAGTAAGGTTTGTTCAGGGGTGCTGGAGAAGAGGGTTTAATCGATGGTCGAGCCTCAGATTCAGGAGGAACATTGCAGGTTCTGTTCTGGCCTTGGAACACTGGACCAGCTCTTTACCCTCATACAAGCGGTGCAAGAGTTTGGTTTGTTTTACTGACAGTAGGTCACACACTAAAGAGTGGGAATTTGACTGAGCCGGGGCTTCCCATTATCACCAGTTCTGTTCATAACTTTTATGGATAGAATTTTTTGGTGCAACCGGCGCGTGGAGGGAGTCTGGTTCGGTTGCAGCTCCTCCATTTCAAGAGGAGCCAGCTGAGATGGTTCGGGCATTTGCTTCTCCCTAGGGAGGTGCTTTAGTTATGTCTGACACACGGGAGACCTCGGGGAAGACCCAGGACACCCTGGAGAGACTGTCTTTCTCTCCCAGAAGAGCTGGAGGAGGTGGCTGGGGAAGAGAGGTCTGGGGGCTCCCTGCTCAAGCTGCTGATGGAGGTTGTAGTTCACTGTTTTTCTGTTCGTTTCAGGGGACCATCTGTGAACCAGGATTGGGGCTTCTGTCGTGGTGGAACAGTTAGCATCACAGAAGAAGAAGCGATTGTTTTGTGTGTTTGCAAACAGATGGACCTCTGCAGCTGATTGAGACACCGAGGACTGTGTGCTGAGACAAACGGCTGCAGTTTGCACCAAGTTAGTCTGGTGTAGAAGATACTGTCTGATGCACCAGCTTGATGTTTAGATGTGTAATTTGTTTTATATGTATTTTTATTAACCAAACAAAGATGAGAAATTCCAGAAACTAATTAGGTCATTCATCATTTCATTAATAACATTCACGTTTTACTCCCCTTGGCTTACTGACTCAAAGCTTTTGTTCTTTTAAACAGTTGAAAACTGAATTGTGAGGTAAGACTTTATAAATAAAAAAAAACATTACAAGAAGTCTTCAATTTGGGGACATACTATATTTGTAAATTTTCTGTTGCTTTACCCAAGATTCATGTAAGCGTACAAAGTTTATTTATCAACCTGTTGTCTGTTTGATAATTGTTTTCTGTCTCACATTGCAGTAAAAAGTTGTTTCACCTGAGAGAGAGAGATGGGGGAAGTTGTTGGGCTGCGAGTGACTCAATTTGTTTTTTATGAAATAAAACATCAAAGGTTTCATGTAAAAAACATGGTGTTTTGTTGTTGGAGTAAAAGTACACGGGAAAATATACTTTACTAACGACATGTACTTGAGGTATACTTCCTTTTGGTAAGGGAAAGTTAAGCATAATAACAATTTCCTGAAAATTTTCCAAGAAAAATATTTGTAAACGTAGTTAAAATGTATGAAAAACACAAAGCAGTGCAACAATCAGCTGTTTGCAGTAAAAGGGTTCTATAAAAGAAATATTATCCATCCATTATTTGTTATCTGCTTCTTCCTTTCAGGGTCACGGGGTAATAATATTATATTAGATTAATTAGAATATTAAAATATCTTCTTTAACTATGGTATCAGAAGTAACCAACCGAAACATAATATATACATAGGCTATAAAACGCATATAATGGGTGATTATCAAGCTGCGCTTTGTCCACAGCGGCTCCCGTAGAAAGATCCTTCCTCAAGTTTTACAGTTTTTAGTGAATCTAAACAAACCCCACGTCACGGTTACACCCTGCCTCCCCACAGTGGGCTCTCCGGGCGATGACAGAGTGACTTTTCACGCAGTCACATCTGCAGCTGCGCAGACTCCGCAGCGTCACACCACCACCATCATCATCGTCCTCAGGCTTTCTGCGTGGATTTACTCCACTATTTATACAGCTGCGCTTTATATAACCCACTGCCACCTAACACACACACACACACACGTATGTATAGTGGCACAAGGTGACCGTCCTCTGCGCCCACCACAGCTGTAAGTACTGTTTCTGTGCATGCTGATGCAGAGCGGTGTGTGTGTGTGTTGCATTGATTCTTTTTGTTTGTTTTCTGGTCAGGACAGTGAGTTCTGTGCCTGTCTGAAAACACGAGTTGTTGTGAGAAATGAAGGATTTGTTTTTTGTAAATGAATGGAGGGAGCAGCAGCGCTGCTTCAGTCCCAGTTTGGATTGTTGCGCTCAGAGGATTTTGTTGTCATCGTTTCAATCTTTTTTTTAAAAAGAGCGAAACTACGGAGATTAGAACGTTTCTTATTTCCTACCACCTTATTTTGTAATTGCAGAATGAAAAACAAAGAAAGCGAAGAATCCAGAAGCTTCTTGGAGGAACAAACCTAAACACGTTGAGGAATGTTTGGCATTCAGCTGACATTATTTTCACATTAGTCATGTGTTTTCATACAGAGAGGACAGGGAGGGTTGTTTTGACTTGGACAATTAGACACCCCAAAATGTTTGTTTTATTTTATTTTACTTTAAATATAAAAAAACACGACTGTTTTATTCCTACAGTAGGCCTATAGATTTCTGCACATATTGAATCTCCTGCTGTGGCAAATCGTGAGATTTGGGGTCTCTGCAGGGTTTTATTGTTACATTTTTTTCTGCTCAAATGGGAAGAGGTCGCTGACGTCACCAACGCACCACTTTGCGGCGTCTCTGACGTCACGCCGTCATCCTGCGTCACCACCGCACACAGATGAGTGGGTGTTAAAAATACACCCCGTTATAAAAACAAACAAACAAACAAACACAAAAAAAAAAACCCCGGACTTCTATTCTCCAGGTTGGTAATGAAGGCTTTATGTCTTAATGAAACTGACCAGAGATCAGTCAGTCAAAACAACAACAGGAGGGAGGGGTCACGTGACCAAACAGCATGTGATGGATGGGTTTGTAATGAATATCATAATTCATTACAGTCATGGGATCGCCTAATAATAAACACAATAAATGTGTCAGTGCAAAACAAGACAAAAATTCCATTTTCATATTAATTTCTTTGCTTTAGGAATTTGTTGTTTTAATGGACTGGACATTTCAGCAAAAGGCAGAGCTAGAAAGGGTATAATGATAATAAAATGATCAGTTAGAATACTCACAAATCAGAAAGTTTTTCTTCAGGAAGTGTTTCTGTTTTTATGTTTAATTTTTTATTCCACCTTCAAAAAAATGTCTGCAAATAACCCCAGTGATGTAGCTGTCATGTCACACTGAACACAGATGGTTTGAAATCAGAATGAAAACATACTGATGAGTGAAATCATTCTGACATGTTGTTGTTATAAGAAACCCTAAGATTAAGTAGGATCAGAGCAGCTGGTAACTATCTTTTGACCCAGTGGGTTGTTATGTTGGGGTTTTTGTGGTTTTGGTGCCATCATGATGTTTTTAGACTGAAGCAGGTTAAACGCTTTAATACTTACTTTACCCAATAGTGGTCATAATGTTATGGTTCATCAACACTGATTTGTTGGACATTTCAATTTTATATACATTTACTAGCTGAGGTACAGCTGTGTCTTAGAATACACTTAAATAAATTTTTACTTCATTGTTTTCTTCTTTACGGGGTGAGTCAAATGTTTGAATAAGAGATATTGCACATCTGATTGCAGTAATACATTTCTGAGACAATTATGGCCTTCTCAATACAGTACATCTTCTTATTGGAAAAAAAAATCAACTTTGATATAATATTGATGCTTTCAAGATGGAGGCCGAGATACAGACGGACCCCCCCTCACCCAATACTTGCTGGGGTATTCAGACTTTTCATTTTCCCTTTTCATTTCTGAAATAAAAGGAAGTCCTGAGGCTTTTGACTCATCCCTTATTTGTGGTTTGTATTTTTTTTAAATTATTATTTCCTCTCTCCTCATCCCTCTGTCTTCCAGTCGGCTTGATCTCTTCTGTTCCCTCTTTGTGGTCTTTTTTCTCCCCCTCACAGCAAATCTTCTTGACAGACTTAAAGTGACGGAGCTGGCCTGGATACCGGCTGAGTGTCCGCAGTGTGGAGTGTCCTCCCCGAGCAGAGAGCAGAGGACAGACAGCAGAGCATCGTCGCCTGAGGAGCAGCTACCACAACCGGCTCAGAGCATCCTCCTCCTCCTCGGCCTGTTATTTCTTAATCATTTGACATGACGGATCCCAGCCTCACGTCGCCCTCTAGGACCTCGCTGCGCTCCCCCAACACCCCTCTCAGCCTCTCTTTCCCCTTCCCGAGGGAGGGGAGTCGGCTGTGGGAGGAAGGACGAGAGCCCCCACTTCCAGGGGACCTGCCGAGCCCGCTGCCGACCAAGCGGACCCGGACCTACTCAGCGTGAGTACGAGATGTTAGGGAAAGACGAAATATTGTCAACATATAATAAGACAACATAGACATAGAGCATGTCAGTAAACTCTCAGTGGAAGTCAAAAGTCTTTCTTCCACATTGTTTTAACCTTTTGAAGAAGAGTTGTCTCAGACATACAGTGAGTGCCAAAAGTTTTTTCTTGTACACAACCCTTGGTGACTCACCATCAAGCATAGTTATGGATTATTACAGCATAATGCAAGGACATTCTGGATATTAATGTCTCCCCTGGATTACAGGCAGTCAGGGATTAGAGGCAGAGCAGCAGATGGATACAGCTTTTTAGCTTTTTCGGCTCTGCTGCAAAAAAAAAATTAGGTTTAGACTGAGATCATCTGAGTTAAATTTGTTTCAGTCAAACCTAGATAATAATCGTATGTGTGAAGATCTCATGTGATATTATGAGTCTGGTCTGTTAAGGCCCTGTCATGCTATAACATTTTAGACAACTTATGTCAACTTGTAAAAATTTTGTCCATCACTGAAGGTGTCTACGACTGAAGATAAAATAAAATACTGAAATCCCTTTTAGACATATGCATAATGTAATGCTGATATATAGGCTTTATAAATAATTTTCATACGTTGGCACATGTTATGGTGTGACAGGACCTTTAGAGCTTCAAGTATCGCACACAGCAGACAGGTGGCTGGCTGACTGCTGGCAGGGCAAGTGGTTTGTCAACTGGATGGGGCCAGGTCTGGTAGTGATGGTAATGTTTTTAAGATGACATGCCACAACTGGCCCAGTTGTGTTTTGGTTTATGTGGTGTTGGCCCATGCACGGACCACCTCTGGCACATCTCTCTCTGACCCATCTGGTCCACCAAAGGGCATCAGTGTCTACGGTATCTGTGCCAAGTGGTAAAGTGTTAAGGCATCGTGTGGGCCAGAACTGGGCCAGAACTGGGCCAGACAAATTTCACTATGTGGGATGTTTTATGATTGTCCTCTGCTACAATCACATCAATTTTGAACCAACTTTATTCATAAAGCATATTTAAACTACCAGAGTTTGACCAAAGTGCTGTACAAATGAATAATAAA
>JAVKLF010000021.1:12732248-12743726 GCA_034783495.1 Millerichthys robustus
AAAATTATCTAATGCCAAAATGAATATTTTTTGTTTTTTAATTCTATTAATTTGACTAGAAATTTTAAGCAAGGTGTCTTGTCATTTCTGTGGAATCAGTTTGACGATTTCATACTTGTTTCATAATCTGGTCATACCACCGACAATCACACATTTAATTTTTTCATTTTAAGACTAATTCATTATTAGAGCATCTGGCAAGATGCAGATTTTACACAGAAACTGTCTGAACATCCCCTGAATTGCAACAAAATTCAATAGCTTGATTGTGAAAAGTCACTTTTTGGTTAATAAATAGCTCCCACTCTAGAAAAGTTTAAATAGCCTCTGGCCACATTGACTCCTGTTACTCAATGACTATTTAGTGATCACTAACACTGGTTGTTATTGACAAAATGAGTTCTACAGCAATGATTAAACAGTCATATTGGCATTTAAAAGGAACTTTTGTGTCAGGAAGATTACAGGATTGAGTTATACTGTAAAGTTAAAAGTCATGTGCTGCTCTAGTGTCATGATAAAAATGTGAACACTGGCAGTCACAGTCACACCACCTACTCTTTGTCACGCAGGAAGCAAAGCTGCCTGTGTCTAAAGATCATCTTCGTGCTTCTTCCACGGCTGTTGAGCAGCACCCAGAATGAGCATGGTAAGTTCAAATCTGTGCCTATTCTTTGTAACGTTATATTTTTAAAATGTAGATGCACCGAACCCTGTAACTTTTCATTTATAAATATCAAAAATGTTCCAGAATAATCTACGACTAACTGCATTTTTAAAAATAGAGTTTTTAACTTCTTTTTCAGCAACTTGAACTGAAAAATGTGAACCTGAGAGCTGGTGACAAGCTGAAGATAAAGGGGGAAATTCTGCATGATGCTAACAGGTAAGTTAAACATAGTATTTTATTGTCTAAGTGTGGTTCGGACTATTTTGTGAATACCTTTGGTACATTTTAACCATGTACAGTAGTTAAAACATAGTCCAACAAAAACTTCATAAATCAATGCTGGTGAAGATTCTCAGTCATCCAGGTCATGATCAATCCAGAAAAAAGTTAAAAACAAAACAAGTGGACTTCTATACTGAAGCTGAAGAAGTTTTGCTTCCCATCCAGGAAGTTTTCTCAGTTCAAAATGTCTGGAATATTGTGGAGTTCCAAGCTTTATAGACCTGCCTGAGGAGATTCACATGTAGATTAACCTGGAACTACTCGCCCCTCACAGTGGAGTCGTTAGACACTTTGTTTACCTGGCTCACAGGAGAAACATCTCCATCACGTGCATGAAGATGTGAATCGGGTGAAACTTAGCAGAAATCAAACCTATTGCTGTGTTGTAAGTTTTTGATAGTTGAAACCTGAACCCTCCTCCTCTGTTTAAAGTTGTTTTTCTTTGGCGTAAATGTCTTCCTTCACCCGCCAAATCCATCCAAAATATGAAGATTTTGGTCCAAAGTAGATAAGGATGTAAGTGTACAGCTGAGTCTTGTCCTGAAGAGGTAGTTATCAACCAATCAAACTACAGTCCAAAAAACAAACTTTATAAGCCCTGTCAAAGAACAACATACTCTCTGGGCTCGAAAGCATCAGATGATGCACAAACCTAACCTTACTGCTTGTTAAATATCAACCAATCAGAATCCAGAACCAGGAGCAGCTGTAATATTTGCTCTCAGTCTTTATACTTTACTTTAACTTTTTAAAACTAAATTTAAATGCTATAAGCAGTATGATTCTCACATTATGCTAAAATCAGGAATAAGTAATACATTTATGTAAATATTTTTCTGCAATAAGAACATTTTAAATCATACATTTTGATAAATCTTGTCATTTATTTTCCTTTACTGTTAAACATGTTTTTCTGAGTTAAGCAAAAACAAAATATAAAAACAAATCTAATCTATCACAGATTTCAGATTGACCTTGGTCACGACTCAGATGACCTGGCGTTGCACTTTAACCCCCGTTTCCATGATGACACAGACGGAGCTGTCCTCGTGTGCAACTCAAAGGTTGCTGGTTGTTGGGGCGATGAGAAACGGGAAATACACAACCCTTTGCAGAGGGGCAGTGATGTAAAGGTGAGGAGGAAACTGAAATAGGTTACGAAAGTATCAAAGACTGTCCTCAGAATTTTTTTCAAGTTGTTTAGTGAACTCAGCAAAACCAAACATGCGCAAAATAATTTTCTGGACATATTTAGTTGTTCAGATTATTATTTTTTTGTGATGTATTTATTTTCTAAATAATATATATTTTCTTTTTTAGATTGAGTTAAAGCTGTCTGGAGATGAGTTTGAAGTGGAGCTTCCTGATGGACAAGAAGTCCAGTTTCCAAATCGTGTTGGTATGGAAGTCATCACATACATCAGGGTGGCAGGTGATTTCAAACTGACGAGCTTTAAGATCTGCTAAGAGGCAAAGCTGTCTGTTGCATGATGTCTATTCAATTCAAACAATTTGGTTTAAGATCCAATCTGTGAAACACCCAGTTATTGTATAAAAAAATAAAAATAATTATCATCAAAGAAAGTTCTCTGTAGTCCATGTGGTATTTTAAAATATAACATAAAACTGATGTAATGTAAATAAATATCAGATTCTTTTTATGTTTAAATTTTAATTACATATTTGTAAGAACAAAACATTACAAAGAAGAGTTGTTGAAACCATAATTGATCAATAAAATGTCTCTATTACTTCATTGGATATCTCTATATTTATTCTACTGTAAAAACACCAATTTATCCAGGCAAACATAAACCTAATTTAAAAATGGAAGTAATGAAATATAAAAAAATGATAAATAATAAACACAAACCTATTCAATTGACTAAATATTGAGCTACATATTTTTTAAAATAAATTATTTTGACAAACAGCAGAATTGACAACAAAATAAAAAATGCAAAGTAAAAACAATAAGCACATTGAAAATTACCAGTTTTTGTTTCTTTTTTAAAAATTATTTGTGATACACTGAAAAAAGTTACAGTTCAAACATACATTCATAATATGACTCCTTTTGATGAGAAAAAAAATAATGTAAAGGTTTAATTATGACTGGTTACAAGAAACAGTAAATCAAAAAAATCTGTTTCTAAATCATTCTGATTTTAAAAATTTTGCAATGTCTTTCTCCTAAAAAATAAATTGGCTGATGAACATTTTATTCATAAGCTGATGTTTTTTAATGAATAACTAAGAATTACACATCAGTTTGTTACTTATTCTCTTACACAACATATTGTAGTTCAACTTTATATTTTACTTAAGAAAAGCACATAATAATAAAATTATAAGCAGGAGTTTTTTCATTGATTTCAGAGCAATTTCACATAAGCATTTCTGTCTTTTTATTATTAGAACACCTTGTTTTAAACTGTGAAGGACTCTTAACTGAACTACTTTAGACATCATCACTATTATGTTTGTTTTTTACAACTTGCACATTTCATCCAGACTTTTAATAGCTTCATTTTTACTGTAGTTTCTCCACTGAAATGGAATTTCTCCTCTGCCATTAAATTTCCTTTTATAGTATTCTTCCAGTTTCTTTTCAAAGCGACATACGAACCACTTCCAGTATGTCAGCATGGATGCATCAGCAGTAATTCTCCATGAAGCATATTTCTCCCCAGCGTTTGCATACTGCTTGTATGGAAAGGTCTTATTTGAGTTATATTCAGGGTAGAAACGTTGATCACTTACAACTAAAGTGGTGCAGAAATCAATGACCAGATGATCTACTTTGCCTCTTATGTGCCAGCCTTCAACTCCTGTGGGTCGATGAAAAGGAACATTGTGTTTTTCCGGACTGTGGTTTTTTAGAGTGTTGATACAAACTGCTGAACAGAATGGACACCTTTCCCAGCAGCAGTTACACAGTTGATCAATGAGGATTTGATCAGGTTTCTGTCTGCATGCCATCACCTTATTCAGAGAGAGCTGGCTCATTTCTTCAGTGATGTCAACAATGTTTTTCTCCATTTCATCTTTAAGAAAGTCAAAACTGTTGATGTCACTGAAGTTCTGATAGTAAATGGTGTCAAGTGTCAGAGTAGGTTTCAGAAAACTGGAAAACTCTTTCACCCACATGTCTATGTCTCCTTGGTTCTTTTTTACATTCTCTGTTGCCTCAAATAAAGCTTGACTGACAAGTTTCCCAATGTTCTCTACATTTTTCTTCACAATACTCAGGACTTTATCTTTATGTGTTGTGAACATGTATTTCTCCACTTCTTCTTTGATAAAAGTTTCAACTTGCTCCCTTGGATTTCTGATGTAGGTCATGAAACTGTGAAAATCCTCTTTCTCTGCGAGTGATGCCAACACATGTTTCTCCAAGTTCAACCTGTTTCCACTGAATGCTGTAAAATTGCACCTCATCTCTCTGGCAATGTCAACGCCAGTTTTGTTACAGACAGCCTCAACAGCAGAGACCTTCAATTTTTCACGCATCATTTCTCCAAACACCACAGCAGAGGAGTTTCCTTTGCAGAAACTCCTGAAAATGTTGTAATATTCTGTTTTCTTGCTGTTCAAAAAAGTGAGTATATCATTGTTATCTTTGTATGTCTTGTGAGACTGTAAAATCCAATTTGCTGCACTGTCAAACACATACAGTGACAAATCAACTGTGAACTCCTTTTTCAATGTAAATTTCTGCTCTGACTGAAACTCTGCCACTTTGTTTATAACAGTTTTGGCCACTTCCTGCAAATAAGTTGATCTGTAGCCTCTTGTTGCAACAGGTTTACTTGTTATGGATGTCAAACAGTCTTGTTCAACATCATTAATAAATGAGCTGATTTGTTTAAGTAGTTCATATGTAGGTGAAATTTTTCTGATCAAAAACTCTGTTGCAACTGTCAGGCTCTTCTTAAATGTTATGTAATGAGAATAATCTCCAGCTTCTGACAAGCCTTTGTAACTCTGACTTCTTTTTGACTCATCAATATGACACCGTTCAAAGCCAAGGTCTTGAAGGACATCTGACTGATCGTTTTCCAAGTTTATGTCCTCAATGGGTTTTGCATCTGAAGTGAATTCTTTAACCCATTGACTCCAAACCTCATTGAACTGAAGTTTGAGTTCTTCTTCATCTTCTGCTATTGATTTCAACTTGTGAGAGAGCTCTTTGCTCTTTTGGAACAACTTCTTTTCAAACTCTGTCTTTTTGTCATCAAGTTTTTTACGAGCATTCCTCTGCTGGATTACTACATCCAGTTTTTTTTTTGCTCCTCCTACAAGCTCCTCGTGAAACTCTTGGATTTTGGTTTCAAATCGCCCCCGCCACTGAACCAAAATATCTTTGTCTTTGTCTGTCTCAAAATGAGTTGCAATATTTTTTTTTATTGTTTCATATGTTTTTCTCATTTCATTAAAAAGAAAATTGAGCTCAACGTTGTCAAGTTGTCCGTTCTCAATGCTGGGATACAGCTGGTTTTCAATGATCAACATCTCACTCCTCAGGACCCAAGTCCAGTTTCCATACTGAACCTCAAGTTCTCTATATGTTGCAATTTCTTGGGTGTTTTTGAAGCTAAAAACAAAGTGTTCATTCATTAAGGTGTTCCAAAGGTCCTGAATTTTGCTGTTGAAATGTGACAGAGTGATCCCAGGAGACTTTGAGGCCTTAGACAGGATGATGTTTTTCAGTTCTTGGACACTCTCACTATAGCCTGGATTTGGAGGAGCCATCGGAGGACTTCCCTCCCAGAGCTGGGCGAAGTATTTCACATCTTTTTGCACATCAAATGCAATGACATCACTGAAACGCTCAACATCACACACTTCCTCCTTGGCAGCAAGTTGAGCCATTTTGTCCAGTTTTTCTTGCAAACGTCTTTTTCCTTCTATGTTTTTCTCTGCAGCTGAAATGTCTGTAACATTCTGATGAACAAACACACAACTTGGAGAAAGATTAACTTTCTTCATCCTCATAAAAGCCTGAACAACAATCTGCAGGATATCCTGCATCTCAGCTGGATTTTCCCCAAAGATGTTGATCAACGTCATGTTTCCAAGGCCAACAACAAAAGTTGCCAGTTCATTGTCATGATGAAGAGCGTTATTACCCTCCAATTCAAGAGCACGCAGTCCTTCAGTATCCACGACTAGAACATAATTAAACTCAAAATCTTTTTTGATTTCCTCTGACAGTTTAACCAGCTGCATGTAGGCACCTTTGGTGCACCTTCCAGCACTCACAGCAAACTCCAGTCCAAACATGGCGTTCAGCATTGTTGACTTTCCACTGCTTTGTACACCCAAAACTGACAACACAAAAACTCTCTGGTTACCCAGTTTCTTGGTGACTTCTTGTAAAAGACTAGAGATCCATATTAAAGGCACATGACCTGCATCACCATCCATCAGCTCCATTGGGTATCCTGATATCATCAGATCTGCAGCCAACTCAGGGTATTTAGTCCATTCAGTATTTCGGCTCGGTGTTTGTTTCTTCTGAGATTTATGGGCTTCATAGATCTGTCCCATTTCTCTAAAGATGTGTTCCAGGCCGAAGGTTGCTGATTGCAACTTTTTAGATAATGCTTCAAGGTCTGTTTGTTTGTGTTTTAATTTGTCGGATTTGTCATGTCGCTTTTTGAGATCTAAGACCTCGGACCATGTTTCATCATACTTTTGGAGAATTGAGGACAGGTCATCTGTAGAAAGGGCATCAATGATGATCTGAGTCCATTTCAAGAAATATTCTCTGTCTTTTGGTGCCAAAGTCATAAGGCTGTCTGTGAATACCTCGATTAGTGTACTACAGGGTTTCTTACTAGAAACAGTACACTGGTCCTGTCGTAGTTGCATTTGTTGATCAGTTTTCTGAGCTTTTTCCATCTCAACGTGTCCTTTGAGATGACGTAGTTCCTTGTTGATTTTACACCAGTCATGCCAAAGCTGGCCTTGACAAGGGAGAAACTGATTTTTGATATCAGCAATATCTTTTCCCTCGATCAGTTTCACAATTTTCATTGCAGCAGATTTTCCCTGCTGGCATCTGGTCTTGTTTTCATCTACTGTGATTCCAGCAACTTCGGCCATAGATTCAAGCTTGAAAGATATGTGGGGTCCCGACAAAATTTTTACAATAATCTTTTTTACTTCTTCAGAAACATCAGATTGATTTCTGTCTTTTACACCCAGTTTGTATTTTTGTGGTTTCATCTCAACTGCGCTTAAATCCTCATCACCAATAAGAATTATTAGAGGTTTTGAAGATTTGTACAGGGTTGAGATGACTGTACTACTTCCGTGACTTTTTCCCAAAGTTGGCACAAAAACAACTATGACTGAAGACTTTTCAGTCAGTGTTTCACGTTGTTTTTCAACTAACAGAGCATCACCATGAAGATTACAGAAAGCAATGCAGTCTGAATAGGTATCATTGGGTTTTCCAGCAGGGCAGTACCAGGCAATTTCTGCCACACCATTCATTAAATGCCGTGATTTGGTACTTCCTAGACAGTTTCTGTGGAAGAACGTGTTGTGGCGGTCATTGATCAAAGTATTCATCAGCTGAGATTTAGACACAGACAATGAACCCAAGCGGGAAAAAAAAACCATGGGAGTTTCTGCTTTATAAATTGGCATGCTCTTCGTTGTGACAGTTTTTGAATTGTTTTCGTTTTCAGTTTTTTTCCATGTTTTGATTATTTGTCTAAATGTCCACAAAGGACACTCAATATTCATTGTGACAGGATCAGGAACCAGCAAAGGTAAGGCATACTGGCACTGAGACAACTTTGTGATCATTTTCTGTTTAAGGAAGCTGTCTGAACAGTGAAATACTGCCATTTGAACATCCATTGGGTGCACATGTGTCTTTTCAGATTGATTCGACTCGACACTGGGACTGAAAAGTGCATCTAAGTCATCATCATTTGGATCAACACTGTGAGACACAGACAAATCTTGCACATGGCTTGAGTCAGAATGCTCTTGCTGCACAATAATGTATCTGGCTCTGTAATCTAACATCAGCAACCTCTGAAGAAAAGCTTGAACTAGATCTTTTTCAGTGATGTCACTGGTTTGTTTCAAAGATTGACCTATATTAAGAAAGTCTTCTGGTGACAGTTTCTGTTCATCTTTGTGTTGAAGGTCAAGTCTTCTGAACAATGTTTCTGTTTCTTTTGTACTTGTTTTTTTTTTTTCCTTTGAAGAGTTACACAAATGCTGTGAACATTTAAAAAAAATTCATCTTAATGTTTACAAAAACATTTACAATTGTGTATTTTTAAATCGTGAAATAAACAAGTCTTACCTTTCTTTTGTTTTCACTTATATCTATATTGAGGGAACCTACAAAAAAAAAGTCAATTTTAAACAAATTAATCAAATGTCACTCGTTCCTTTAAAGGTTGCCTTTTTTGTACCATTTTCTAACATATAAACAATTCTTTAATTGCCCACATTGATGGTCTAAGTCAGGGTTGTCCAATTCTGGGGCCATATATAGTGTACAGGTTTCATACTAAATGTTGGCATACATTTATGCCAACGTGTGGCATAAATGTGCCACATGCCCCACCGTTGGCATGTGCACCACACATTTTGAGAAGTGCGGTGAACAAAAAAATTCAGATACATCAAACCATGTGCATGCATGCATGATCACTACCTAATCTATCTGTTCTTAATGTTAGTACAGGGGTCAGGTAGAGACTGGTTCTGAGGCTCTGACGTGTCATTTGGGGAGTTCACTGACAAAACGTCCATGGTTTTTGGAACCACTTGTCTCTGTCAGTGAAGTCAATGCAACCTATGGTAAAGTGGTTGGTCATGACTAAGAAAAGTGCGATAGACATTCCTGGTTTAGTATAGACAATGACTATAAAGTGTTAGGTACTGAAAGTAATGTCGACCTTGAATCAAGGCCTAAGAAGGGGTATAGCCTCTAGAGCAGAAATGGGCAATCCAGGTCCATGAGGGCCTCTATCCTGCATGGTTAACTTGTTTCCCTGCTCCAACATACCGTACATGTATTCAAAAACGAAGTTACTTTTTCAAGTTCTGCAGAATAACCTTTTCAGTCAAAACAGGTGTGTTGGCACAGAGAAAAAAAACGAGTAAAACATACAGGATAGCGGCCCCCGAGGACCAGGAGTGCCCTCCCCTGCTTTGGTGAAAGTCAAAGCTAAAAGAACAGTGGGGCAGGCTGAAAGAAAGCTTGTGGGTGATCAAGGCCATAAAAGCTAAAAGTCATGGAAAACATTGTGTTCAAATGTCCCTTGCATCCAGAAAACAGAATGGACTCATATTTTTGTGTAGTTAGGTGAGATGCAATATTTTGTGGTTTGAAATTGTGTCTGAAAATGTTGGTGTAGCTGTCCCTACATTCTTTACGGCAGGTAAAGTGTTTGCATAAATTTACATACACTTTCATGCAATGTTTGTTTCGCTACATCCTGACTTGTGCATGACACTTGGTGCAGTTAAATTTTTGGTGAGTATACACTGCTGATACATGAAGCTCTTGGTACTCTCCAGTCACTATCCTGCAGTATGAAGATGGCACACTCTTTGATACATGAGGCCCCAGATCATAAAGGATCAGCAGAAACAAAGGATTCCAACTACTTGCCATAAACTTGCTTTTTCATAAAATGAAAACCCCAAGATGATCTCAGTACATGAACAAGGTCCAGAATGGAACTGGCACTAACACTACAGTAGCTAAGCCCCAACTACTGCTAGACAGGACAGTCACGACTGTAAAATCAGATATAAAAACCAGCAGAGGTGTAAAGTAACAAAGTACAAATACTTCGTTACCTTACTTAAGTACAAATTTTGGTTATTTATACTTTACTGGTGTAATTATTTTTCAGCCAACTTTTTACTTCTACTCCTTGCATTTTAAAAATGCAACAAGTATTTAATTTCTATTTCACTTTGACTAGTTTTCATTTCAGCTAGTCATCGTTAAGAAAAACCCACATATCTATGGCACCTCATGAATAATCGTGGTTAGACAATACATATAAAAATGAACCATTTAGACATCCTATTAGTTTGTACGATTGTATATGACACAAATCATGTCACACTCCAGTGGGACATATCAGACATATGTAGTCTAATATGAAGAAGATGTAGCAGAGATATATACGTGACTGTAACAGGATATCTAGTACATAGCGCATTTTTCAACATTAAAATTTTAATATAACATTATAGCCATTATGGCCTTATACTCATAATGTGTTTTGGTGCGAAGCATGGTTGTGCTCTATAAACCCCTTGGCAGAGGGATTTTGTCCTTAATAGTATTTTTTACAGACTTCTTTTTTTTACTCCACCCTGAATCGTCACCTTATCATGGTAGAGGAGTTTGTGTGCCTGAATGATCCTAGGAGCTATGCTGTTGGGGGCATCATCCCCAGGTAGGGTCTCCCAAGGCAGATTGGTAGGTGACAGGCCAGACAAAGCACGATTCAAAAGACAAGTATGGACAAAAACACAAAAGACCTCCGTGTCCCTTGCCCGGATGTGGGTTACTGGGACCCCACCCTAAAGCCAGGCCTGGGGAGGGGCTCTTCAGCGATCGCCTGGTGACCGGGTCTCTACCCGTGGGGCCTGGTCGGGCTCAGCCCAAATGAGCCACATGAGTTTGCTTTCCTGTGGGGGCACCACCTGCAGGAGGGGCCATACGAGTTGGGTGCAAGTCACCATGGGCAGTAGCTAAAGGTGGGGGCCTTGGCGCTCTGACCCTGGTCTTCCAAAGCTGGCTGTTGGGACATAGGATGTAACCTCCGTAGTGGGGAAGGAGCCTGAGCTTGTGCATGAGGTTGAGGTACCAACTAGATATAGTTGGGCTCACCTCGACGCACAGCATGGAGTCTGGAACCAATCTCCTTGAGAGGGGCTGGACCTTATTATTTTCTGGAGTTGTCTACGGTGAAATGCGTTGAGCTGGTGTGGGTCTACTTTTGGCTCACCGACTTGGTGCCTGTGCGTTGGAGTTTTCCCCGGTAGATGAGAGGGTAGCTTTTGTAGACCTTCGGGTCAGGGGACGGGCTCTGATGGTTGTTTGTGCCTATGCGCCAAACAGCTGTTTGGAGTACCCAGCCTTCTTGGAGTCTTTGGAAGGGGTTCTGGAAGGTGTTATAGTTGGGGACTCTTTTATTCTGCTGGGGGACTTCAATACAGGCAATATGTGGGTAATGACAGTGTGACCTGGAGGGTCGTGATTGGGAGGAACTCTGATGTGAACCCAAGCGATGTTCTGTTGTTGGACTTCTGTGCTAGTCATGGTTTGTCCATCACAAACGCCATGTTCGAACATAAACGTGTTCATAAGTGCACATGGCAGCAGGACACCCTAGGTTGTAGATCAACGATTGACTTTGTTGTCATGTCATCTGATCTGTGACCATATGTTTTGGACACTCAGGTGAAGAGAAGAGCTGAGCTGTCGACTGATCTCCACCTGGCATTGAGTTGGATCAGATGGC
>JAVKLF010000021.1:12765289-12784819 GCA_034783495.1 Millerichthys robustus
ACAAGTTCCACATTTTAAAGAGGTGTTCTGGGTGTTATACACTTTGCTCTACACCTTTATGGGATCACAGCAAGAAAAAAAAGTCTGATGGCATGAAAAGACATGGAATAAAAGCGCCCCAGGTGCTACAAGGTTTAAGCAGCTGTGAGAAAAAGCTGATGCAAGCGCGATGTTATCAGCTTTATTTTTAACATTTGTTTAGTCTGAGCGTTGACACAGCGTGACAGTGATTGAGATGTGGAATTAAGCGATCGGTTGTTCTTCAAAGCTTTGTGCCTAGAGAAAAAAGAGTTTGTGTCATTTTATTTAGTTGTTTTTTTCCTACAGGTGGATGAGTTGAAGTCCAGGCTGACAGAGGCGGATAAACAAACTGACCCACCTGAGATTATCAGAACCACCAGTTTGCGCTCAAATGGAACAAGCAGATCTCCACCTGCTTTACCAGGGAAGCCACTGCAGCAAAACAAAGCTCCAACCCAATCGCTGGATCCCTCCATCGGATTGAGTGTAAGTTTAAGCCTATTCTGTGTCTATCACCGAAAACCATCTTTAAACAAACTCTGATGATTTTATTTTAGGTTTATTCTGTGAAATCTTATTTCTTTCATGAGCTCAGGCTCTGATGGATATCCTGCAGCAGGACCGCCGAGAGGCAGCGGAACAGAGACAGGAGCTCTGCGACCTCATCGCCAAACTCCAGGAGGAGCTACAGAGCGCAGAGGAGCACAGAGACAAGGTTGAGCGAGAAGGAGTTATATATTTAGCCCAAACAGTTGTCTGTTTTATGATTTGGTGTTCAATTTTCAAGTGAAGATGTGACGTTGCTGCCTGCGTTTGCAGTTGGAGTCGCAGTGGGACCAGCTGCAGCTGAAGGTCAGGACTCTTCAGCTGGACTGGGAGACGGAGCAGAAGAGGAGTATGTCCTATTTCAACCAAATCATGGAGCTGGAGAAGGAGAGAGACCAGGTCAGTGTGAAGGCAAAGTCTGAAGGTCTGATGTGGTCTCAGGGTTCCCAAACACCCCAACAGTTTGAGGCCGGCAGCATTATAGGTGCAGTTCTGTGTTATGAGACAAAATTGGTTCTTTTTATAATTGCAATGGATAGAGCTATAGATAGATAGAGCTCAAAACCTTTTTTGCTATATGAAAATTTCTTCAGCAAACATGCTCCATTTGTGTCGCTTTATGTTTTATTTTGTTTTTTTCCTACAGCTTTGTGTGACATTTTGTCTTTTTATTTGCTTTCTTTCTACTTAGATGTTCCTTTTCTCATTGTCTTGCATCTAATTTCTCTATTTTTGCCTGTTTTTTCCCCTCCTTATATGTCCATTTTGAATTTTTATGTCTCCTTACATTTTCTTTTTGTCTAATTATGTTTTTGTTTTTATGTCTCTTTCTGCTGTTTCTGTTTGTCTTGCTACTTGTTATTTTTTTAAACAAATTTTAACAAAACCATTCAGCATTCACACTATATATACTGTATGTTTTGTTTTGTTTTTTTACAGAAAATGCACTTATTCTTTTGTTCTGCGCACATCGATGTGCAGCTTATGGTTCTCTTTATCTTTCCATCAGGCTTTGCGCAGCCGAGACAGCCTGCAGCTGGAGTACACCGACTGTCTGCAGGATAAGAATCGTCTGCGTAAACGCATCGCGGAGCTGCAGGTCAACTTGGAGCAGCAGCAGAGGGAGCTGGAGCGAGAGCGTGAGCGCAGCCGGGAGCAGCTGCAGCAGAGCGCGTGTCTGCACTGTGTAAGTTAACGCAGGACCTTCTGGACTGCGGCGCCGTCCCTTTCACTGCCGACACACAGACTTTTACACGTGTGTGTGTGTGTGTGTGTCCTGCAGTCCCACCTGTCCCTCTGCAGCGAGGAACAGTGCTTCGGCCCCTGCTGCTCACTGGACATGGAGATGAGCCCCCACTCCAGCAGCACTTACATTATGCAGAGGAAGGTCTGTACTGCTTTTTACCTCAGCAGTTGATGAAACTTGTCCACAGCAACCATTAAATACACTCTACTCTAGATCAGGAGTGGGCAATCCTGGTCCTGCATGTTTTAGAGGTTTCTCTGCTGATTATCAGGCTTCTGAACTTGAAGAGTTAAATCAGACCCTGAATTAAGTGTGTTGGAATAGAGAAACATGTAAAGCTTTCTGGACACAAAAAGGCAAAATAATCAAAATATCTTTATTAACCTCTGAATGAATTAATACTACTGGATGTACATCTACAACTGAACAACTTTCAAAGTCAACCAGATTCAAGATGATTTGACTTTTAAAAAGACTTGAATGGTCACAACTCAGTTTATTTTGCAGATTAGGATCTAAAATTTGGTGTGGTAGTAGCTGAGTCTAATCCCTAATTAATACTCAGAGCGCTACACATTGTGCAACATGTCTGTCTTTGTATGTTTGTTAGCAAAATATCTTGTGAAACACTGGATGTATCCTAATGAAACTTTCAGGAAATAATCATTAGTAGTCAGTCCATCTACAACCATTTAACTTTTTGAGTGCATGCTATTCAAGATGTTCGCCACAGCTAGTTGGCCTTAGTCATCAAACAAATTTAACTTGCTCAGTTTTACAGATATTAAGGTAAAATCTTATGTGGACGTAGCTGAGAGTCATGCATAACACATACTTTGAGACTGTGTCTAACATTATCTTCAAGGTTTGACCGAAATGGCTGCAATTAAATCAATTATGAGATCATTTCTGTTCATATAAGGAATGCCATGCCACCAAAATTCTCAGCACTTTAAAATTTTTTCCATTCCGTTTTATCATCCTGATAAATCAACGACGATCTGGAGCGATGCTTTGTAAACTCCGATGCATGTTCTGATTTTATTGTCTGTAACTTTAAAAGGCAGCATTCTTTTCTTTTACTCGTCCCTGCTTTTCTGTTCAACAGAATCTGTTTGTTTTATTTTTGTTTTTTTGGGTGGGGGGTTGTCTCTCTTCGTGTGTTAAAATGACTGAACTGCTCATCAGCAAAATTAGGGTCTTGTTGTTGTTTTAAGAGGAATACCTTCTCATGCAACACGAGCATGTTTCTACCTGTCGAAGCTCTCTCACGAGCTGCAAGGTCACATTCTGAACTGGTGTTTTCTGTGTCACAGACGCCACCTAGAGGGCAGAATCATGAGAACTCGGGCGGTAAGTTGTCTTCACTGACTGCTTGGACGAGTACACCAGCAGAAGGCCATTGTGAAGTGTGTTACTGAGTCTGAATGTTCTGGTTCACAGGTTTCTGTTCCACCTCTGAGGAGAACCCACTGTCGTCTGTGAGTTTTACATTTTTAAAACTCTAACAAATAAAGTGTGACTCGGGATCAGCGTCTTAGTTTTTACAAATGTCCCTTCAGACAAAAGTTGATGAAAAGGAAATAAATCGCCTCTCCACGTTTGCCTTTCCTCCGTGTGCGAACTCCATCAACCGACGGTGTAACGTAGAGTGAGTTTATTAACAAAGCCCTGTTTTTTTTTAAACTTAAAACACTTTTTTATTATTTGATTCACGTTCTTTTTGTTTTTATCTACAAAGGTTTGACTTGGACTCTTGGGGCAGTGATGAGAATGACAATATTCTAGGTTTATTTTTTTATATATAAATAAATTTCTTTTCCGATAATGTTTGAGTAATTTTTTGTTGTTTTCGTGGAGCACAGTTTAAAGACTTTCTTGTGCATTTTTAGATGATCAGAGTGAACCTTCTCTGTGTGACTCCTGGACCTCCTTACACTCACACCTCTTTCCTCCTGACCTGGTCAACCTGCCCTCCGTTTCTACCAACCAATCCAATCCCATCGTTCCCAGGTACCACCTTGAAAAAAAAACATTCCTCTTGAAAGATTTAATACACAGCTAAAATATATTTATGGGAGCTACTGTATGATTATAATAAAGTAAATTACAAACGTGCTGTTAAACGTGAGTTTAAGTAGTTAAAGTATGAAACAAAAAGTGTATCAGTGTATTTCAAAGTGGGGGACGCATCCCCCTTGGGGGCCTCCAGGGGGTGGTAGGGAGGTCTCAGAAAGCTGGATGGATAATAAGGGAAAAAAAGGCAAAAACAAACCATTTTCATCTAACAATAATCTAATAAAAAATCTTTAAATGTATAACTTACTTATAATAATATATTGAAATGTTGTTTAAGAGAGATTAGTTTTCTTTTGTTCTGTTCTTATCATCAACTGTTTGTTCAAAGGAAGCAGAAAAAAACATTCTAAAAGTTGATGTTTCTTTACTTCTTTATTTTGAAGAACTGTTTATGGGTTTGTAAGAGGGGTCCCCGGCCAGAAGCTAATGCTGTTTGGGGGACCATGGCGTGGAAATGTTTGGGAACCCCTGCCCTAACATGACATAATGTGAATTTAACCATAAGTATTTTTTGCTGAATTTGAGAAGCATAAAAGTCTTTAAAGTGGTTTTCTGTGAAGTTGTTGTAAGCAGTCAGTATCTTACCTGCAGTTTGCTCAGGTAAAAGTTTATTTTAATTTATTTTTGTTATTTTGCAGTAAAATGTTTTTTGTCCTGCCTTTCAGAAAGCAACCTTCCCTCTGCTCCCCGTCTTCAAGTCCCCCCACTTCACCAAAACAGGGAAGAGCCAGTTTAGCTGATGACATCACTGTCGTGGGAGGAAATCGAGTGGGGATCTTTGTCAGCCACGTGAAAGCTGGCTCTTCAGCTGAACAGTGTGGACTAAAGGAGGGCAGTGAGCTCCTGGAGGTGAGTGTCCAGCTGAAGACTGTGTGAAGAAACACTTCATCAAAAAGATCTTTTTTTTAACAGTTGTAAGGTAACATCCAGGTTTGTTTCTGTTCTGTTTAGTTGGAGCGGGTTCTGTTCGGTGGAGGGAGCGTGATGTTGAATCAGTGCACCGCTGAGGTGGCCCACTTCTCTCTGCAGTGGTGGACCGAGCTTTCAGCACTGAAACACCAGAGCAACCCAGACGGTGAGTCTGAAGGTCGCAAAATAAATCTAAAACCACCAGAGCAAACCCACAAAGCAAAATTTGTCTGGACCGGTTCTGGCTCACGCAATGCACAAACATCAGATACCACAAAGATTGACAGCTCTTTGGTGATCCCACTATACTTTGCCAGAGGAGGTCCAGGATCCAAACCACAACCAGGGCCAGTTGTGACATTGACAGATTTTGGCCACATAAACCAAACTACAACCACATCCAATTGACAAATCCTTTACCCACCAGATCTGGCCCACACTGGCCTGCTTTATGGGAGAAATACTCCATATCATAACAAGTCCTCTTCAATGTAAGATTCAAAAGGTGAAGCCATAGACATAGATTTATGTTTCATAACTATTAAAAAGTCTTTTTTGTCTTCCATTTTCAGCATATTTGAAGCTGTGTTCGGAGCTTTCCTCGCCTTCATTTTCTGGTTCTGATTCCTTTTACGTGCGGGTCAATCTCAACATGGAGTCTCGCGGAGACCCTCCGTCTCTGGGTGTTTCTTGTGACGACATTATACACGTCACAGACACAAGGTACAATGGGAACTATAACTGGCATTGTTCCCTGGTGGACCTGAGCACCGCCAAGCCTTTGCAGACAGGAACCATGCCCAACTACAACAGGTACTATGATTTGTACATTTATACTACAACTGTGCTCAGAGGTTTAAATCCACTCATCCTGGGCATTCATTTTGGGTTTTAACAATTTATTTTAACTGTTCTTCGACCAGTGTTTAATGTAAATATATATTTTTTGTCAGGAAAGAAAACAGTAGATCAAAAAAAGCAAATAAATCATTAAAAATCCAAAATGAATGTGACGTTCACGCCCATAATGAAGCCTGTTGATGTAGCATGTATTGATGTTGGACAAAGGATGAGGCAACATCAGGTTTGAGTGCAAATGACCTGAATCACAACATTATCTCTCAGGGCACAGCAGTTGCTGCTCGTAAAGTTACGAAAAATGTCGCTGGACCAAAAGGACTTTAAGAAGAAGATGGTGAGACTCTTTACTTTGACAATTTTAGCAATCAAAAAAATACAAAAACAAAAAAAATGTAAAACACTTACTGTCAGTTTATTTGGGTTTGACTTTTGTAGTTTGCAAAAAAACCATCTGACCGTGTTCGATTGGTCAAAGCAGTGGATCCCAGCTGCCGGGGCGTCGGTTCCATTCAGCCTGTTCTTTACACTCTCAGCAAACGTAGGTTCCAGTGACACGTACGCAGGCTGCGACAATGTGTGGGGGTTTGTGTGTGTGTGTATGTGTTGCAAATCATTTACTTTTCATTATTGTTCATGCTGGAATGTTCACATTACAGGTCAGGAGGACCACTTAATCCCGTACACTTTAGTGCAACCGGTGAAGATTCAGACAAAGCGGCCCGTCATCTTCTCCCCGTCTCTTCTTTCTCGAGGTCTGATAGAGAGGCTGCTGCAGCCACCAGAGTCTGGACTGAAGTTCAACACCTGCCCGCCTGGTGAGCGCAACACCAATAATCTAAAGCAGGGGTCTTCAACGTTTTTCAGTCTGGGGACCCTCAAACGGACTGTCATTAGAAGATGTAGTGTTGTAGAAATATTTCAAAAATTAGAATACTATAGGCCCTCCATTTAACAATTTACTACAGGTTGGATTCATAGTAATGTGTGTTTTAAAACATTACATAACATACCCCAAAATTCCGTAAATGATGGATGTTGCTGAGTGTTTAGCTGATGATTATCTTGGTTCCTCTATTTGTTGTCTCCAGAGCCCATCCCAGCTGTGGAGAGACAAGACAAGACTGTATTTTTGTTGGATTCTTGCAGTCCAGAGCAGCAGTTGGGCATACGTCTGGATTCCATACAGGAAGTCATCAGTCAGGTACAAAAAAAAACAAACCAACAAAAAAAACCCAGCGTGTTCTGTGGTTTGTTTTGTTTTCTTGTAACATTCTCTTTTTCTCTGCACGACGAAAAGGCAGGCCTCAACAATGCTATGCAATGTCCCACATTCTTTCTCTTTCTCTGTGTATCAGGACAGGCATTGTCTGCTGGAATTGGGGATGTCCAGTGTTGAATGCTTACTGAGACAAGGGATTTACCCCATCGTCATTCACATTCGCCCTAAAAACAAAAAGCACAAGAAACTGAGGTGGGTGCGAACTTCTTTGCTTTTGACTAAATGCTGCTTTTATAAGTTCTTGTTTGGTCCAAGACACCACTACAACTGTAATTTGGGATGTACAGGGTAGCAACAGAAATACAAAATTTTGTGTTCTGACTTATTTTTTTCTGCTTTGAGTGAGGATGTGTTTTATTTTTGTCCTAAACATCGATGTTTATTTAAATATTTCTGCCATCTACCTTTTGGAACAGGAAGTTTTTTCCTCGCTGTGGCGAAGACAGCCTGATGGAGGAAGTGTGCCAGGCCGAGGAGCTGCAGCTGGAGAACCTTCCCATGGTTTACTACACTCTGGAGCCCAGCACCTGGAGCTGCACGGAGGAGCTGCTGAAAGCCTTGTGTGATGCCATCCATAGCCAGCAGGGGGCAGTAGCTTGGGTTGAACTCGATAGATTACAGTAGAAAACAAATGCACAACAGGTCATTTAAAAACCAAAATCTATTTGACTGATGAGTGAGAGATGCCCAAACTGTGGCAGGATCTTTGTAGAGAATTTTAAAAAGGATCATGTTCATACATTTCAACCATTTTTTTTCACTTGTTTTATTTATAGCTATTCCTGACAGATCTGAGCCACTTAAAGAAGGTATGTATTTGTAGGAACATTACGTTTCCCTTCAGGTAACTCACAAGTGTTAACATTTCATTCATCTAGTTTTGTCAAATATTTGTGTTCTGTACTTGTGAATACTTTTATTTTATATTTTTGATTGTATTTTTTTCAGTAGCTTCAGGTGAGCATTTGTACATTTCAGTTTACACAACAGTTCAACAGGTTTGAGCTATTTTTTCCCCATGTGTTGTAGCCACTTTTAATGCAAACACAACTGACCTGACTTCAGCTTTAATTGTGTAAATTTTAACAGAGCTAAGTTTGTTTGGATTATTCCTTCCATGTTATTAAAAGAAACAAAAAAATGTGTTATTCAACTGTCAGAAAGAGTCTTTAATAAAGTTATGATTATAAACATAGTTGTTTTGTCATTTATTGCACTTTTTTTAAAAAGTAGCATAGTTGATTTTTTTTCTTCAGGAAAACACGGAAATATAAAAAAAGAAAAAAATGTTTGTGTTTTCTAAAAGACAATACCAGGAATTTAGAATTAGTATAAATTCATTAAATAAAGCCTTTCTAGAGATCACAGATTTTTACAGCTACGAAAAAAAGTAAAGTTAATTACTTTAAAAAATGTTGAATGCAATCTGGCCCATGATTACAGAATTTAGAATTATGAATAGAAATTAATAAATAAATAGTATACCATCATATAAAAATGCAATTTTAAAGAGAATAATGTACTGTCATTATCAGGGAAACCAAACAATATACTGCTTCAACACAAAGGAAAGTCAGGATAAATGTGACCAGAAATAATTTACTCTGAAGGTATTTTGTATACAAGCAATCTTAAAATAACTGAATCATTATTTCTGTATACTCACAAAAAGTACATTCTCAGACTGTGTTCTGAGAGTTTTATACAACATTTTAAAATTTAAAAAATCTTTATTCATTTAGTAGTAAAAGCCTAAATTGACTTGAAACATGCCAAACTGGTGACCTCATAAGCAAAAAGTTGCTGAGCTTTTCTTCTCGGAACACAATTGTTTACTTTCTTTAAGCTCCGCCTGCCTTCTGATGTTTTGGCGCCCCCTGGTGGGTGGTGGCGGAACTCCCCGCGCTCCTCCTCCCCTCTCTGATCAACAACCAGCAAGCCTGCCGCTGATAATATGCTGCTGCTAAACCACCTCACAGAAAGCAAAATGGCCGATAGTAAACTAACCGATCATACAGCGTCAGACAGTCATCGAGGGGTTGTGCATGTTGTGTTTACAGCTTGAATTGTAAAGTCGCGCAAAAGAAAGAATTTTTGCGTTTCTTTTTCTACGAGCAACATTTTCGCCCACTGGTGATGTCATTTCTTATTCAATTTAGCCTTGGAAGCCTCGAAGAACTAGCTCGCTAGGTTAGCTACCTTGCTAGCCAGCTAGCGGTAGGATTGCAAGAATTTTTGCACAGAAGCACTTTATGTCCTGTGTGATTCCCGAGGTGAGTGTTTAACAAATGTTTTGCGCTTCGAACGCCTTCTTGTAAAATATGTGCATTTATTCTCCACTAACGCGGCTTTTTTCAACATTTACACAGCCTTAACACAGGATTTTTTTCAGCTTTTACTCGGATAGCTGCGCTTGTTAGGCGTTGAATATCGAAACGTCACATAAGTTCGTCGTCTAAATTGGCCCTAGCAAACATTATCAGCAGTACTCTCGCAGTCTTTTTATAGACGTACCAGTTGTGTTATTGTTCCGATTGAAAGTCGTTAAATGATGTTAGCAAAATGATAGTGACCGAAAACAAGTGGCACATTGTTAGTTATGACGTTCGTGCTGAGTGCGTTCAGGATGTGGTCTCTGCCTGATTAAAAAAACTCTTTCGGTTCATGCAGGGTTCTCACAAACTGCTCTAATAATGTACACTTTAATAATTGTATTCTTGACGAGTGAAGCTGCTCTGTTGACCACTAGCAGTCTGTAGGATTGCTATATTGAATACAGCCGTGTTATTTACACGAGGTTTAGGTTAATCGCTCCTGCGGCTTCGGACATTTTCCATCAGTGGTTCTCCTGTGTTTCACGAAATGATTATAAAATATATATAAAGGCCAACGGGTGCAGAACCTACAAGTTGTCCTGTTATTTTACACAAATCCTGTGGCACATTGTAATAATTACGTGCAGCATAGCTAACCTAAATGTTTTGGCCTTGTCCTGGAGTCATGTCCCTTTTTTTCTTTTCATAGGTGTGCAACTAAATTGTCTGACCCAGATAAGATATTTCCACCACGCATATAAAATTAAAATATATGCTAAAATAAAGCATTGCATTAGCTGGAAATCCTCCTGGCTTCACAGAATCTGACATCCGCCTTGTTGCATGACTGGAATGCAGGCTTCATGTTTTCTGTTTTACATATGTTAAGTGTTGGTTGAACTGCAAGTCAGTTTTAAGATTTTAAATCCTGCATCCCTTTGTAGTATTGGGTAGATGAGCCTAAATTAGTGCTGGATTGTGCTGTGAAAGAAACTGCTCGACTTTTCCAAAGATGTTTAAAGTTAGTTTGGTTGCTGCTTGTGTTGTCTGCCAGCTGGAACCACAATGGTTTGCTGGTTAATGAATTATGCAAAGAAAGGTAGGCTACCGAGGTCTGTTGTCAAGTTTTTTCCCCCTGGTTAACGTTACAGTCTTTACAACATTGACATTAATGGAGTTTCTTTAGCAATGATTTGATTAGTATATGTTCAAATAAAAAAAGTCTGAGTTTAGATACTTGTATAAAATGGCCTTTGAGTGTGTACAAATTAAATTAATTTGGGTTTTAATGATATAAATAATTGAATATTTGCGTGTATGTGTGTGTGTTTGTTGCTTTTTACAGATAGGAGAATCAAGAAGGGGAACAGCAGTTCATGGAAGACAAGAAAAAAAAGAAAGAAGAGAAAAAGAAAAGGGAAACCTCTCAGAAGGTAAATCATGTCCTTTCATTGGGTTTATTTTATACTGAAAATCAGTCCTGAGGTTTGGATGCTGTTTAAAAATTTAAAAAAATACTCCAACTAAAATTAAAGGTCTCATCTTAAAGGGGTTGTTCTGATTGCACTAGGACCAAAGTGAATTGCTGTTGTCTTAAGACAAACTCAAATGTTTCATGGCATTTGTATTTTTGTATTTCATGCAAACGTTTTTTAGAAACCTTTACACCTTCGTTAGTTTAGCTTTGCATGAGTCTTTAAGAAATCTCATTTTTCTGTAGGAACGAGTTCAAGCTGCACCAGAAGTGCTTTTGCAAACTTCTACTGCTATAAGAGGGCTTTCATATAATTATGGATTTCTATAATAAAGCATTTAAAATGATGTGACTGTTTCTAAAAAAACTTTTACATGAAACTCTTGGAAATATTGGAGGATGCAGTTGTTTTCATACAGTAGACATTTATTTTGGTCCCACTCAGACTAGCCATTAGCTCCTCTGTCAAAACTCATCAGTTTCTCTAAACTAAGGTTGTTCAAAGCTATGTACAACAGATAAAATATTCATTATTTATAACTTTTCCACTGAAGAGCTGAACAATTTTAACTGTGACGGTGATGTTGATGTGCACAGATTGCTGTCATATCAGAGCTTAGACATGGTAAAATAGTTGTCATTTTTACTTTCTGAATGAGCTTAAGTTTGATTTAGAAGATTATTAAATATTACACACACTTGTCTCGAGCACTACTCTTTTCGACTAAATTGTGGCTTGAAAATATAAAGAAATTCATCATGGACTTGTGTCAATGTATTTCTGATTTGTTGCATTTATTTATTTAATTTTCCTCTTTTATGTATCTGGATTTTTTAGGTGCCAGAACAGAAAATCAAAGGTATGTATCTGTTAATCATATAACTCCTGTGTTTTGCTAATAATTATACTGTATTCGATTAAAGTAGCCAGTCAGTTTCTAAAGTTAAAGGGCAGTTGTACTCACATTGTACACACCTTACACTTTTCATTTGTTTGTTCCTAGGTGTGAACAACGTACTTTCTCTTTGTTATAAAAAAAAATACTAACAGGGTTTCTCACCTTTACCTGGGTTTGTTTTTCAGTGCCAGAATCAGCGAAGCCCTCCGGCTCCCAGCCACTTGCCACCCCAGACTCCGTGTCCCCCAGCCCTGGCCCAGTCTCCCCTTCATCCTCGAGTCCTGGAGCGGGTGGGGGCTCGGCCCAAGTCCTTCCTGGTGGCGGGAACAATGCAAAGCAGTGGTCTGCTGTGGCCAACGGACAGCCCTCCTCCTCACCCTCTGGAAGCCAAACCTCCCAGCAGCAGCGATACATGTCTAGAGAAGTCCCACCAAGGTTTCGCTACCAGCAGGACCATAAAGTGCTGCTGAAGAGGGGCCAGCCGCCGCTGTCCTCCATGCTGCTGGGGGGAGGAGGTGGTGGTGGTGGAGGGGAAGCGGGTAGTGGAGGGGTTAGAGAAGGCAGTGGCTGGGTTGCTGCCTTGTCCTCACAGGGTGCAGATAACCCCATTACAAACACAGCTGGACATGCAGGTGGGTAAATGTGTCATTATGAGTTATCATTTTATCAGTATTAATTATAAATTCTATATGCACATTTCTTTTCTTTAATCTGGTTGCACCTGTCATATTTTTCTGAAACGTTTTGTGACAAGAATGAGACTGTGTTGGACTGTTATGTTAAAACAAACCTGAGTGGCTGAAGTTATGATTACAAACAGAAAAGTGTGGAAGTGGTGTGTTTTTTTGACATACAGTCAACTTGTGTAATAAAAAATATCATTTCACTAAATAATAAATGACAGCACTGTCTAGACTTTTCTCCTGAGGTTTACATAAGACAATAGAATGCAGCAAGTTTTTGCACACCATTTGAGCTTAAAAAAATAATTGAAAGCTCTTTACCTCAACAGTTTTATTTTCTATGCATTTATACATCTTCAATTAATATCAATTCTTAATTTTATGGTTTTATTTAAAGATTAATTGTAGTAAAACTTGTAAAGTTTTGGATTGGTAATGTGCCTTAAAATAGCTTTAGATACCTGTGTGTAACCATCAGTGGGTATTAAAAGTCCTAACAATTGACTTAATACATTTAGGTGCTAAAATAATTTGTCCATATTATCAATGTTTTAAATGCAGTTTCAAGTAACTTGAACTTTTTTTGTCTGTAGATTCCAACCTGGGTTCATCCTCCCCTTCATCCCCCAACTCATCCTCATTACGTGTCGCTGCTCAGTCGTCTTCTACTACTTCTTCAACTTATGCAAATTCCACATGGGGGCCTGGCTCTAGCAGCCAGTCCTTTTCTCAGGGCTGCGGAAAGGTGATTGTGGACGGGACTGACCTGGATGACTGGCCTAGCATCCCGGCTGGGCCCAAGCTGAGTTCTGACGGGGCTGGAGGAGTGATGCAGGAGCAGAATTGTTCCAGTAACAACAACAGTAGTGCCTCGTGGGGTGAGAGAAACATGCAGCAGAAAGGAGGAACAGGAGGAGAAGAAGGGAACATGGACAATCCTTCCGCACTTCAGTCCACTCCTCCCTCCTCTTCTTCCTCGCTTAGTGAATGTGCCCAGTCAAGTGGGGGTGTGTGGGTCTCTTCCACCTCGTCCCAGGTGGAGACGGGGACAGGCTTGGCAGCGTTTCACAATTCCAAAGTCTCCCATCTTCTTCCTGGGCCTCAGGAGAGCCCTGTGGGTGGCAGTGGCAACATCTCTGGTGCCAATTTTAACCCGAGTGCAAACCCCTCTGCATGGCCCGCTCTGGGGAAGAGTGGCGCATCCGCTTCAGCAGACGACAGCTTTTCACTACACTCGTCCGTCACTTCCTCATTCTCTGCCAGCACCACTCTCATCACCACTCAAACACTTTCATCTGTGAATCAAACTGGTCTCTATCAGCAGCACACTGAAACAGCTGGAGCCATGGTTGGAGAACAGCACTTAGGAAACCCAGGGTTGGATCCAGGTTCATGCGGGGCTGTGAGAGAAGCAGGACCAAATCAAGTTGGCGACAGCGAGGGGAACTCTGGGGTTGTCTGTGAAGTTAAAGGGAATGGCAAACTCTGTGGCTCTTCGTCTTCCTCTTCTGCTGCCTCTTCTTGGAGACCCATGCCTCCAGTGTCCTCTGAACTGAGCGCAGGTGCCTCACAGGCAGATGGGTGGGGTGGAGGTGAAACTGGAGCTCAGGGGCAGGAAGGGAATGTTTGGAGGTTTGGTAGTCAGGATGATAAGGCAGGGTGGAGCAGGGGAAATGGTGGAGGATCAGCTACCCCAGTGGTATCTCAGGGAGTGTGGGCTGGTAGCAGTTCAGAAGCAGATTGGAGCGGCACTTCAGAAGGTGTGAGTTCAGGTAATTTAGCAATAGGAAGTGGAAGTGGAAGAAGAGGCGATGAAAGCGGCACTAGTGCAGATGGTGTAGGTGGCAACAGTTCGGAGGACTCTGCCTCACCAAATTTTGCAACTATGACAAAAGCTTGGGACAATCAAAAAGGGATGGAAAGTGGGGAGGGAGCAGTTGAGGAGTGGAGTGGAGGAGGAGGAGAAGGAGGACTGGATGGAACCACGGAGGGAGGTGGAGGACGCTCATCCTCCAGTGAAGGTGGATCCTTAGCTGGAAGTGTTGGTGGAGGAAGTGGAAGTAAGGAGCAGTCCTCTTCTGCAAACCATCAGTCCCACCCTTCCTCCAATGCTGACGTGGCCTTACTTAGCATGCTCAGTCGATCTGACCTGGACCCCAGGGTTCTGTCGAACACGGGCTGGGGGCAGACCCAGATCAGGCAGAATGTGGCCTGGGACCTGGACACCACAGCAGGAGTAGGGAACAGGAACGAAAGAAACCCGTCATCAGCAACCATGAACACTAGCACTAATCGCAGTTCTAGGTATTCATCCGAGACCGGTTCCATATCTAATGATTTATCTTCTGGCAGTCGCACAGCAACCCTGAACTCGGATCCTGCTACAGTTCGGGATGGTTGGGAAGGTGGTGGTTCACAACCCGCCTGTGGTCCTTTTACACCAAGTAGCACTCTAAGGAAGCCAGGATCACCAGAAGATGATACACAAGGAAAGGCAGCTGGTGGCTGGGGTGATCTCCCTCCTCAAAGTGAGAGCAAAGGATGGAGGAGTGAAGACCAACAATGGGGAGATCAGAGAGGAGGAAGAAAGAACTGGAGAGACTTTGAAGAAAAGGGTAGTGGGTGGAGAGATGGTCCAGAGGATAAAGGAACTGCAGGATGGAAGGGAACTACAGGAGGAGAAACAGGTGGTCGGGGAGGACCGTGTGGAGGGGGAGAACAGTGGGGGCAGAGAGACTCCACCTCTGGTGGTGGTTGGGGAGATGGAAGAAAACGAGTCGAGAGCAACTCTGATGAGGGACCCACCTGGGGAACTTTGGAGGAAGGGGGATCCCAGCGAGGAAGATGGGAAGGAGGAGATGTGGGTGGAGGCAAGTCCCACCAGGACTGGGGGAGTGCCAAGCCCAACACAGCAGCAGCACCGATACCAAACAGCCAAGTGGCACCAATGAAAGCCCAAAATCAACAGCAGCAGCAATCACAAGGCCAGCATCCACCTGGAGGACCCATACAAGGAGGGTGGAACAGCCGATCAAGCGCAGGAGGTGGGGGTCCAGTATCAAAGAATCAGAACCAAAGCATGGGCTGGACCTCCGGCCCAATTCCCCAAATCTCTGGAGGTGGGGCTGACACCCTGGAACCCAGTGGTTGGGAAGAACCTTCTCCGCAGTCCATCAGTCGCAAAATGGAAATTGACGACGGTACATCAGCCTGGGGAGACCCAACATGTTACAACAACAAAAATGTGAACTTGTGGGACAAAAACAGCACTACACAGAACCAGAGCCAGGGTCAGCAGGGTCCACCATTGCCAATGCAGCAGCAGCAACCTCCTCGAAGGCAGCACAGCACCAACTCGAACCCTGGTAGTGGTGCAGTAGGTAAGAATTAGTTGCAGCATCTCAAATTAGATGGTATTTTCAAAATGCGTATCAAACTTCAGCACTGATGGTTTAGGTTTTTTTTGAATATTTTACAAAACGATGTTAAACTCTTCTTAAATACCCAGGTATGTGGGGAGGAGGTGCACAAAATGTGGACAATGGTACAGCTGCTTGGGGCCATTCGTCAGATGCAACAAGTTGGGGTGAACCAGATGAGCCCAGCAAAGCATCTGGCTGGAGGAACCCATCACCTAACCCTGTTAAACCAGGTAAGAGGAGGGACAAAAATCTGTATAAATCATGTTGGCTTATTTATCATGTTACACATAAGTCACAAATAAAAAAAAGCATCTGAGCATGAACATGTTTCAGAAATCTTGTGGGGTTTGTCTGCAGGAGGTAAGTCGGTTGAAAGTTGGGGAGGCAAGGGTGACGGCTCTATTGCAGCCTCGAGGCACCCCAGCTGGGAGGACGATGACGATAGTGGTGGAGGGGTTTGGAACAGTACGAGCTCCCAGGGAAGTGGCTCTTCTTTCAACTCTGGAGGCTGGGGTCAAACTCACGGAGGAAAGAGAGGCAACATCAAGGTGGGACAGGGAGCTTTTTCAACACAAACGACTACATGTGGCCTTTCTGTGACTTGGAGTAACGTTTTATTTTTTTCCCCCTGAAGAGCGGACCTGGAGAGAGCTGGATGAATCCAGTGACCCGTCAGTTTTCAAACATGGGTCTTATGGTAAAGGGTTTTCTTATAATTTCTTGTTTCTGTGAACAACTTAAAGCAACATTTATCTTAATGCTTTTATGTTTGTTTTTAACAAATCTTTCTAAGCCACTGGAACACCTGTATACCTTATACCACCTTATAATAGGTGGTATGTCACTAATTTATGTTTGTTTCTCAGGGAGATGATCCAGGTGTTGACAAAAAAATGGAAGGAGACAAGAGAGGAATAACTGACTATAATGGAGAGATGCGGAGGAGTGGAAGAGGTGGTGGATACCACCGTATGCCTAGTTCCAAAGACATGGGTCCTGTTGACATGGGACTCTATGGTGAAAAGGTAAAAAGCCTGTTTATACTGTAATTGGTTTAGATTTGCTTATTTATACGTTGAAAAAAATATAAATGTTTGATAAGTTGGCTTTGATGGAACTTCCAGAAGGGAAAATACTGACTTAAAAAACAATTACTTTAACAAGAATTGTTTAAATGTATGTCTGTGGTCATTTAAGTAAACATTACTAACATTTAGCTGTACATTGTTGCTGTAGGTGGGTGGCCATGGGGCGTTTGTTTCAGGTGGAGGTGGGATGTCTCAGTCTCGAGGGATGCACCAGCCTGGCATGCATCCGATGAACTCCTCCCAGGGTTTACGTGCTCAAGTGCCTCATCAGTTCCTGTCTCCTCAGGTCAGCATTTAACATCTGAACTTACTATTGTTCCACATTTATAAAAAAAAAAAAGACAGGACTTTTTGAATTTCTTCAACTTGTTCTTAACAATGAGATTCTTTTGTATTATTTTCATGCACCCCAAATGACTAAGGCTTTATAAATTCTGTGTTTCTATTTTTCCCCCTATCATCTGCGTTCTAAAATGACAACACCCCCATATATGACCAACCCCTTGTGACCTACAGGTGCCGGGCCCCATGCTGAAGCAGGTGCCCTCTCCTGGTGGCAACGTGGGAGGAGTAGGAGGTGTCGGTGGCGTTGGAAGCGTCGGAGGAGTCGGTGGCGGAATGTTCCCGCCTCAGATTTCCCCGCAACAGCTTGCAATGCTCAGCAACATTAACCCCCACATGCAGCAATTCCATCTGGTACATGCTAAAATATGACGATGCTCATTGATCAACCGATTAGTCACACAGAAATGAATAATCCTTTGACCTTTTTTGTGTTTGCACATTGGAGTAGCTTTTAAAATCATCTTCATACTATCGTTTATAGCAAAGACGATGTGAGTTGCTAAAATTGTTTGTAAGGTGAAGTTTTTTAAAATATATTTAAACATTTTGTGCTCATCAACCTATAGGCTTGTCAGCTTCTGTTACAACAGCAGCAGCAGCAGCAACAACAGCAGCTTCTGCAGAACCAGCGGAAGTTCCCTCAACCCCAGCCTCTCCGTCAGCAGGCAGACCCACAGCAGGTGAGCGTTTCATTGTATTACACCGTAATACTGTGTGATTTAAGGCTGGAGTTGAAATGATTCAATTGACTAGATTATCAAAAATAAAATTTGCAGCTAAAATCTTTAATTCAGTGTGTTATTTAATCTAAATGACTGCATACCTCTTAATGATTACTATGTTTCACATGGACAGTTATTACTAGCTGACATGTGTTTACTATATGTAGTGCAATGGAGGAAAGGTTGACTTGTTAAAATGTCCTTGTAGGTGAGTGTACATTGGGAAAACAAAGAGAGTTAAAAATTTGTATTCATGAACATAAGTTATATTGGTAATAATGACGTGAGCTCTCCAGTGACCAGACATTAAAAAACAGGCCATGATGCTTGCTATTTGAGATTTCAGGGTGTGGAATAGTTTTTTTTTAATCTAGACGTGGAGGTGATAAAGATGAGATTACTGTTTTGTATGGATCACTGTTAAATTATCTGCTGCAGTCACACTTTGTCGTTCACATTACAGACAACTAAACACAAGGTGGTCACTTGAAATATTGTGTGATCCATTTACCTAATGTATTGCTAATGTATCCTTTGAAGGTGGAAATGATCTTTAACATTCATTAAGCTAATTGTTCATTTATTGTGCTTTTTTATATATTTTCTCAGCTTGCAAGGATCATGGCTATTCTTCAGCAGAGGCAGCATCAGCAGGTCGGAGTTGGGGGTGCAGCATCAGGAGGAGGGAGCTCCAAACTGTCTCCATCTCACCTGGGAGGAGGCATGTCCAAACAGTCTATGGTAGACCCCCTTCAGCATACAGGAGTAGGGGGTCCATTGTCAGACCTTCATGCCAAAACACAAGGGATGTACTCCGGTGAGTTCAGCCGAGTGAAAAGGTTGTTTAATGTGATCTTGTACTCACCAATTTGTCCAAAAGATGACTTAAGCCGAGCATTTTCTTGTTTTTTTCTTGCCAGGGCTGACACCTGGTGGTAACCTGTCTTCACTGGAGCTCAGCCCCATGATGGGAGGCATGAAGGACATGGGTGGACAACAATCTCGTTTCAAATGGATGATGGAGGGACACTCCCCAGCACCCTCTCCCCCAGACTCAACCCATCACAAGAATGGTAATCTAACAGATGGTTTGCAATATAATTTTCTATTTTCTTTTAATGTGTTGAAGTCGCACCTTGAGAAAAATACACCCCCAGGCTGTTGTGATATTAATCATTCATGGTGTATCTGAATGAGACCTAGTAAATGATTAAAGTTTATTTACTGTATGTCAATCTATTCAATTGTATTTATCTCCTGTTTTTCCTTTCCAAGGCCCTTTACCCAGTGCGATGAAGGTTAGAGGGGGGTCTCCCTATTCCCATTATGAAATGCTGGGCAGTGAAGGTTTAGGGATTCCACCTCAGGGCTCTGCAGACAACTGGCTCCGGACTCCTGGTAGTAAAATGGGGAACAAACCTGCAACATCAAGCTGGCCTCCAGGTGACTATATCTTTCTCCGTCACTCGTTTACTACAATAAACTATGATCAGAGAAGAAAAGGACTTCAGAAAATGTGACTTCATTATTTATTGTCCAGATATACTAAAAATGAAACTGATTTTATTTCCCCCTGATTTACACTGCATCCGTCTGCAGTCAGTCTCTGCTCAGCTGCGAACTTCTCCGCCATCCTAATTT
>JAVKLF010000021.1:12813566-12825859 GCA_034783495.1 Millerichthys robustus
TAAGCTCGGTCAGATTTGCTAATAGGGTTTCAAAACTTCCAGGAGCTCACCTTGACATCCCTCTGGTCCCTCAGCCGGTCTGCAGGTGTTATCAGAACTAACCTAAAAGAAAACTGACTTCCAGTGTTCTGCTAGACGTTAGTGGAAACATGACTCTGTATGTCAGAACCCACCGGTCCTTTCAGAACAAGACTTTTCCTTTTGTCAGCAGTGACCTATTGCTAACTCTAACCAGAAACTCTGCTCTGGAAACTGATTTTCTGCAAAATAATCTGCAAATTGTCAGCCTTGAACACAAAGTCTATGAATTTAAGGTTAAACTTTAGTTCTGTCAGTGCGAGTTAACTTCTCTCAGTATGACTGAGCAAACATCACAACTTCTCCCCAAAGTTGATCAAGATGAGGACGATGTAAAGGTTGTGACTACTCCATCAGAGGACTACGTCCGTTGCTGGCACGCAGCACCAAACCAGGGATCTGATCCAGGTCTTGGAAGATGCTGGGCAAGTTGTCAATCTGAAACTGCATCTGCTAGCAAATATCAGACGGGAGAGGAGGCGAGGGACTCGTGTGTTGAGACGAGGCTACGGACTTCTGAATCTGCTCATCTTTTTATTGGCTCCAGTTCCAACAGACCCCACCTGAGGTACCAGGGTGGAGTGGGATGGATGTGTGTCCTGTGGGTGGAGGCAGCAGCAGGGTTGGGGTCCAACAAAGACTCCACCTACCAGAAAAACAATTAAAAACTTACAGGGGCAGATTCAGTCCAGTCAGGGGATTAATCAGCTGAAATTTACTTGATCTGTTCAACCAGAGGTAACTTTTTTTTTTAGGGTTGGGCTTAAAACATCTTTGTTTTCATCTTGATTAAATCTTCTCAGTGCAGATTTGAGTCTTTCTACAGACGACACCATTCCTCTACATCACCAAGAGAGAAAAAAATACTATGTTTTGCATTTAGAGTATTTTATTACGCTCTTTGCACACAGAACAGGTCAAATGTACATCTGATGTGCCACTGCTGGCCTTTACAGAGCAATCTGACTGGAAATGAAGACGGTGGAATGTGGCCCGAGAGCCTGGCGAGGGATCTGTGTTCAGCATGGTTGGACATGCAGCGCTGATTTATTTCTCTTAAACAAGTCGGACATGTCGAGAGGCGAACGCTGTGCACAGAGCTGCTCAGTTTGCATATATTCAAGTTTCTGATTTTCAGTTTAACCGATAAATGCTTCAATAATAACTTAAATACTATGATAAAAGATGTTATTTTTAACTTAAACTATAATAAAGACATTACTAAAAAATAGCTGATTTGTAACCCAGGTGCACAAAGGTGTAACTCATGAAAAACCAAATAAATCATTTCAAAAGACTAAAAAAATCCAAAAATAGGCACATATGGCAGAAAATACACAACTCTGATGTCGCAGTACATTTTGTTTGTGACAAACAAAAAAGGAAGTGACAGAAATAGTGTTATCAAAGTAATCTGCAATCAGAAAGTGACAACCAACACCACAAAGTCATAATTTAATTTTTTTTTTTCAAATTGCTTGGACTTGAAAATATTGTGTGGCTTGTTGAAAGAGCATGCTGAGCTGAACACGAGGATTTAGAAAGAAAAAAAGGTGGGAAATGAAAGGCGCACTCTGTTGAAAACAAATAGATGACAAAACTGGAGGAAGCAGTTGCCGGCTTGTTTCAGTGCAGCCACAAACAGACTAAGACAGGCGTGACTAATTCAGAGCAAAGCATGTACCGGTACACGTCACATTGAGCATCAGTATAATCCCTAGAAAAACAATCCAGATCCGATGGAGGCTGGACATGATCGAAGAGGAGAACTGTATCGAGGCAGAGTGTTCAGGAGGGGAAGAAGTGGTCGAAGTCTGAAAAGCAGAAAGTCTGTCAGGTTGGGTTTCGATGCTATAGGTTCCCCCACTTCTCCGGGGGAGGGAACTGTTCTACGTTGCCACTCTCGCTGTGCTCCTGCTCTCCTAGCGTGAAGGTTAGTCTGAACTGCAGCCGAGCTTTCTTCTGAAACACAGAGAGGAGGGTCAACCTCCAGAAACCCCTGACTACGAAGAGCAGAACTGCAGCAGTTTAAACACAAAAGTGAAATGGTTATTTTGCATCTGGAGAGTTGGGAACCATTGACTACCTTGTTTGGGTTTGCTACGAGCAGGATCTGTGTGATAGCAGCAGGAGGGAGGATGGGATTGAAAGCGGGGAGTTCTGCTCCTGATGGAGGCTGCAGCTTTACTGCCAAAGACTAATTATTACACACACACACACACACATTTTTAACTGACTGGCTGCAATGAATCTCATCCAAGACTCTGAACTTAATCGCTGCTCACCTTTGGAGCGGTAACCTGGAAGTGTATGTTGGTGACGGGGGCGGGGGCTGAAGACAACATGGATATGATGACCACCAGGACGTCGGGTCGAGACGGAGGAGAGTCCTGAGCGAAGTGGAAGAGAACTCGCAGACTGTGTCCGTCAAAAACTGTTATAGGTAAAAGACTACCTATGGAGAGAGGGGAAGAAAAGAAAAAAAGAGCTCTACTTATATTTTTAGTGTTGTGTAACAACAAAAACTTTAGAGTACATAACTGGATGAGATTCTACCCATTTAAAGAAAAAAAAAAAAAACAGAAATCATGATGTTGGTTTACTTACTGGGTTTTATAGATTCTAGTGGGACAAAAACATTTGCCAGGGTAACATCTGCAGGAGTTTCTGAGTGAGCAGGAGACATGTCTCCAGGTTTGGGCTGACAGTTTGGAAGAGGATTGGGATGATCGGGGACAAAGGGTAGAACAGGTTGTGGACTAATGTTGGCTACAGATTTATTCTGGAGATCTCTTAGAGTTGGTTTGATCTGCTGCTTGTCCCTTAGGGGAGAAAAATAAACAAAGTTTAGGTGAAGTGGATTTACTACATGATGATACAGTCTATGTTGGTAGTAACAGCAATTAAAGATAGTTTCATTATGACCTTATATTACACATTCATTGGTTTATGAGATATTTTGCTAACACAGATAAACAAACACATAAAGACAATATTGTCAATGTTTTAGTTTTCAGCAGTTAAAGAAAAATCAACTGATGTAAGCGGGAAATCGCAAATTTTGAGAATTGAGCCCAATTTGAGTTTAATGAGTCTTTCAAATGCAGGAAGGATAATTTGTTCCAGTTGTTCAAACTGAGTGTTTGTCTTCTGCAGTGTCCTCTCAGAGACTTTAGGCCTGCAGTGCATGTGTGAAAACAGATCTTTGCCTAAATCAGAATTACCATTTGACCTGCAGGCCCTCTGGAGGCAGCGACTGCTGCAGCAGCGTCTTCCCCAGAAGGTCCAAGTCATCCAGTGCTGAGTTCCCCTGGGTGGATCCAGACGAAAGGGACTGAGAGTGTGAGGGGGGATCGGGACTCAGGAGGAGACTGGGTGCTGCTGGGACATCTGCGTCGATGCTGTCAGATGACTGTGAGTAGAAATGGAGTGAGTCTGCACGCTTCTCATCAGTGACTTTTAACAGGAAGGACTAAACTGGTTGGGTGTATTTGGCCAACTGTATAAACACAAGTGATCCAAACAGTCCACAAAGTCATTTTTCAGTCCCTCACCTGAAAGGAATCCCATGCTGTGGAGTCCTCAGGCTGCGAGGGGGGATTGGAAGTGTGTGTTCCTTCACTCAGACCTATGCAAGATTCACACTACTGAGAAAGTGTTTCAAACCCAGAGCATCCCAACTCTGGACAAATGTAGTCCTAATGCACCTCAATGGAAGTGAAAAAAGAATGTTACCAAGGGACATGAGCTCATCGTCAAGAAGACTGATCCCCAGTTCCTGCGAAGGAGCAGTGAGACTTTCTGTCGGAGTGGGAAACTCCGAGAAAGAAGTGGGGGACTGAGGTGAAGTGTCCAGTCCAGACAGATCCAGCAGTGCTGTTTGTCCTGCAGGAAGAAAAGAGTTTAAAACAAAAAAATTTTCCTCAAAGCTCATTTTAAATCAGTGGTTTTTCACCCACCAGGTTTCTGTGTGTTTAGAGTGTTGTTCCCGTTCACAATCTCCCCCTTCACCTGCTGCTTGTACAGGTTGATGACGTGGGTCAGGCTGTCGTTGGCCTGAAGGATCTCAGCTGCAGAGGTGAGAAACACCTGATTATTTCTGATACACGTACACACGTATCTACAACAAATTTAGAGGTATTTGGAAGTCCAAACAGCAGCAGCACTTTAGGTGCGGCCTGGGTTAAACTCCAGCAGGAGTATCATGAGATTTCATACAGAATAATACTAATGTGAAACTGACAGCAATGTAAAGATTAAAACTTTAGCATTGAAATTAACCGCTAAGAGATGTTAAAAAACGGAAGTATTGTTAGACGGCAAATCTGCTTTGTGTTCATTATTTGATTGTAAATACAGTCAAAGCATTATAAAGCTGGTTTCACCATCTTAAAACATGGATTTCAACATTTTTAACAGTTTATAAAAACACCATTATTTAATGTCTAAAGAGTTAAACCACTTTCAGTTTTAACATTTTTATTATACATTTGTTTTATATTTACATCGTGATTTTTAAAAAATGGTTACAAAACATCCTACTAATCTAAATATCTAAAAGAAATTTTAAATGCCCACCAAACAAAAGCCTAGGTCTCAGGAGCTTTTATCTATAGATTGCCTTCACTTTTTGGTTATTTCAGCAGAATTATTATGTTATTCCTGTAGGAAGTGCTCCAACTATCAGCTGCTGCCAACAATCTCCTTTTAATCGGTGACATGTAATCCAACCAACACTCGGGTCAAACCTCACCTCTGAGGCAGCCTGTTTATAAATATTTACAAACTTAGAGCCATATTAGTGATCTGACACCAGCATGATCATGAAATGTCCCAATAAAACAAGATACTATTATGAACACATCAATCACCAGTGTAATTATCCTTTGAACACAAAACACTAAAATTTACTTAATAACTGACAAATACAAAAAAAAAAACCAAGCTGTGACTCACCCAGAGCCTCGTCATTGTCTTCTGTATCACTAGCCAGCCTGAACAACGTGGGCCTCATCTTCTCACAGCGCTGGTACAAATCCTGATAAATACAAAATGTCATTTTTCCACTCAGTTTTTTTTCCCCCAAGTGTAGGCTGCAGATGTACGTATGAAACAGAATTAAAGAATGTTTTTTTTTGTTGTTGTTCCACCTGGATGAGTTCAGCGTTGCTCTGGTTCGTAGCCGTGCTGTCGTAGTCCTGCAGAAGCTGAGTCAGCAGGGCGACGCTCTCCTTCACCTCCTGGATGGCGTTCACTCGCTTCGACACCTTCTCTGCTCGCCTCTGATCCTGAAACCGAATGCACGTTTGTAATCACGACGCACGTCTGACTCAAACAAGTGCACAGATGTATAAAATTATTTTAAAGAAACTGTAACAGTAACCTAGATGAATGCATGTCTGTAAAGTTCACTGCAAAATGAGACCAATAAGCAGATAGTTAGATTGTACAGTTTGTTTTTTAAAACAAGAGTAAATAATCTACAATAAATGTGTGAAAGAAGAGGGAGGAGGAGGAGGTTTACCTCTTGGACCATTTCCTTGATGAGTTTGTTGGCAGCTTTTAGGTCCTCTGGGTGTGAGCTGTTCAACAGGCGAGACAGCATCTGACAGAACAAACAAGGAGAAGAGCCGAACCACAGCACAGGTCAACAATCAGATGTTCATTTAACATTTATATTCTAGGCTTTGTCCTTACTTTAGACTTCTCTTCATCCTCAAAAATGGTATTCTTGGGTCTGGGTGGAGGAAGGTTCAGTAGTTTGTCAGGCGGCAGCTCTGGGTCTTGTTTAAGGATACCTGATTTACAGGTGACAAGAAAAATATTAAATGTCTCAATTTGTTTCTGTTTGCTTTGACTTTTTTCTTTATTGTCCAGTTTTAGTTTAAAATATAAATATTTGGGCACACATAATTATTTTGATTCATCTGATGGCATGTATTTTATAACCTTGTTTCTTCAGCATCTGATAGGCGTCAGAGATCTTGGTCTCATCAGGTAACCCCAAAGTCCAGCTATAGATCAATTCCAAAACTTTCTTCTTTACAGCTTCTGGGGAGCGCGAGCCTAAATACTAAGCAGGGAGATTAAGATTAAAAAAAGAAACAAACATTGATGCTCACAGACTCTGGACAGCCCTACCTTTGGAGAAACCACTTTGATGAGTTCGTTTAGAAACCGGAACTTGCCCACCTCACTGTGGAACCTTTTCCCACAGTTCTTCATGCAGGTCTCCAGAACCTTGTGTTAAAACCGTGCAAACAAATTAAAAAAGGGCCTTCCTAAAAACTGTGCTATCATACTAAATGAGAGATGCTGGTTCGGTTCTGAACTTACTAAAAGTGCCTGCATTGCCTCCCACTCTTGTGGGGACTGGATCTTGTGGGCCAGGAGCCTGGTGGCCAGCTGAGGTCTGTAACTCACATTACAGAAATCATCTCACAAACACACACTATGACATGCAAACACTTTTATAACCTTTATGTCTAGTGACCATTAAACACGTGATTACTGTTTTCTCTTCTCTTCGTTGATTGACAAGAAGTACTTTAGAAACTTATTTTAAAACCTTAGTGTTAGGCTTGTTTTATTTAGAAAGGTGCTAAAAAAATCAACATTTACAGATCTCAATTAGCAATGGTAAATATTGGACTAATTAGGATTTTACAATGAAAATCAGACTTTCTGGGGGTAGAAAAGATCGTTTTGTATATTAGATTCTTAAAAGTTAAATTTAACTCCACAACATCCAGGCAAGTACAGGATGACTTACAACATTAGGACTGTTGAGTCGAAGCTTACCCCTCTAAATCATTGTTGAGTTGCTCAGAGAAGGCGTGGATGCTGCTCCAGTCCGTCTCTCGGTTCATTGGGTTTGTGGCTCTGTCTAATATTAGCAGAAAAATAAAAGGTAAAAAAATATATCAGATGACACAATGAATATTAGAACAGAAGTATAAACAAAAAGTAAAAAAACAGAATTCTGTTTAATGTTAGAATGACTTAATGTAGCTTGATTTACATAAAATAAAATGCCTAGTTCTAGTTTTCTACTCCGTTACCATTTATTTATGCACCCACGTGCAGTCGGTGCATTGTTTTATGTACACAATTTATTTTTGCATTAGTTTATAAAACAGGACAATTTAAAAGCAGGTCTGTTTGATGTCTTGGTGTTCTCCTTTTTGCACAGTCACTCAGTTTGTGAAGACAACCTGCTCTTGGTAGATTTTCATGTATCTAATACCCCTTCTATTTCTTGCTGGATTTAACAGAACTCCTGGGGATGTTCAGGGTCTTGTATATAATCCTTTAGTATTCATCCCAACTTATACTTTTTAAAAATCTTTTTCTTAAGCTGCTTGGAGCGTTCCTTTGTTTTCATGGTGTAACAGTATCCATGAATACTGGTATTCCTATATTGCAAGCATTTATCCACTGCCTCAGGTGATTCTCATTTCACTAATTAAGACTACTAGTAGCAAAGGACTGGCCCTCTATTGAATTATGACTTGAAAGGGGTGAACATGTGTGCAGTCGCTTGTTTTAAAAAAACTTAAGACAGGATTATTTTGTAGAAATCAGTTTTAATTTTGTCCAAAAGGGATATTTTTTTCATAGGGAAGGCTTGTGATCAACTAAGCGCATGAGAAATACTCAGAAGCTTACCAAGACTGAGTGATCCCTTAATTTTAAAATTTATGTCGATACCTTATCAGTCCAAATGTCACCGATCAAAGGAATGTACAACAGGACAGGTGCTAACAGCACAGTATCCTTGGCTTCCTTTTTCTGTCGGGAAAAAATGTACGATCTCTTCTTGATATATTTTTACAAAGTTAAAGTATTGTCACAAAACTTTAACCTGCGTCGCTTTAGAACGGTGCCCCGACCACCCTCCCGCCTACAGTTTGGGCCGTAAAGCTAAAGCTACGCTCGGACTGTATGCAGTGACAGCTGGCAGGTAAAGCTCCGGAGCTAAAACGTTAGCATCCTGGTTGTGGCGGCTGGCTTTCAGTCCTCTCTGCTGCGGTACACGAGGCTGCAATAACCTGCCGTTTCATTCGCATCTCGCGTTGGTAATAAGTTGCCAACCTCCAGGTCGTCAGACAATACAGACTCCTTGCACACGAGTTAAAAACACTTACTGATACGAGACTCCAAACTCTCTGTATCGGGGGGCGCAGCCATCACTGCGAGATTTATGTGGCGCTTCTTAATCTCGCGAGAGTTGCTCAGGGGCGTAACGAGACATGGAAGAGATGCAGACGTTCGAAGATTCAATAATAGACACTTACAAAATACTAAGGAAAATATTGCATTTGAGGGTTTAATTGTATAATGATTGAATTTATATTTTAATTATTAGAACTTCAATTTAAACGTAAATCAATCTACTCACAAACAGGTCCAGGTAATTTATTTCAGTTCAAATGATTATTTTCCTAAATATGACATGGGAAGAACAATTGGAAAATAGTTATATCCATTTTATAAATTAAAAAAAACGTTTTGGAAAAAACTAGAAAACACGAGCCACGTACTGAGAAGTAAACCTGTAATCAGAGTCCTCACTTTTCTAATTATAGCGACACTTTGTCTCCCTCTAGCGGCAGCTATTGAGAACCACACTGACTGTGGTGTCCAACGAGGAGGGAGCACACTCATTGGGATTTTCTACAAATGCAAACCAATTTCTTCCAAGTCTTCTGTAAGTATTTGTGGCATTGCACGCATTTTGGCAACAATTCAATCCACTGTCGGACTTCTTTGCCAGTTTGCATTGGAAAACAATTGCCTGCGTTTCCGCGAAAGACAGGAACTGCTGTTAGACTTTGCTTGCTCGTCCCCAGCACCGCAAGTACCGCAAACCTTTGTTTAGTTCACAGAGAGACGATTTCCTTTCTGTCTTCTTCTACAGATTGATGCCCAGACCTGGTGGAAGGTTTTCGTGCAAAGGGTGCAACTAAGGAGGAGGAAAGAGTCATGACGGTTTCCTGCTCACTTTTTTCCCTTTCTCTTTGACTTCTAACTCATCAAGGTGTCATGTCCGCACGTCAAACCTTGCAGGAGAAATGGCATCACCGAAGTCTTTACTGGAGTGGTGCTGTGTCACGTGCGCAAATTATCCCGGCGTGGACATTAAGGATATGTCCTCCTCATTTAGGGATGGACTGGCATTTTGTGCCATCATCCACAAACACCGACCTGACCTGATGTGAGTAGAACTGCTTCCGGTTTTGTTCTGGAAAGGGCTTCCTAACTTTGTAAACAAGATGTTTGTTTAATCTTTGTTCTGGGGACACATACCCTTTAGTTATGTTATGTGTAGCCTGAGTTTCAGCCATCTAGCTGCTTATTTGATGTGAATTTGGAGGGAGTTCTACCTCAGCATGGTACCTACATCACCGTGCTTAACAGTTAGCGCAGTGTTCTTATTGGTCTGATTCCTTCAAATAGACGTGTCATTGTAGCTTTAAAAAAACTCCAGCTTTGTCTCGTCTGAACATAAAACCTGAAGACGTTTGTCTTGTCCACGTGGGCAGCTGAGTGGAAGGTTTCAGTCAAGATTGAAGGTGTCTAGGTTTTTTTTTGTGGTTTGTTTTTTTTGTGAGCACCCTTCTCATCTGAAGGTGACAGACTGCGGTGACACATCAAATCATCACCTGATAATTTTGGATTCTGAAGATGTTTAACACCCCCCCCCCCAAAAAAAAAAAAAAATAAAATAAAATAAAATAAAATAAAAAGATAAATAAATGCATGACTAGATAGTCATTGAGTTCCTTAACTTTCTTTTCTTCTCTCTTTTATTTGCTTTTTTAAATATAGGACAATCCAATAAAAATAATTTTTATGTTTGCAAAAAGAAATGATCAGCTGTAATCAATCATGATCACTAATGTTAAGACTCTGGTTCTGTTTGTAAATTTAAAACTTTATTCATGAACATTCTCTTTGACAGAAGTTCACATTTTTTGTTTTTGTTTGTGTTTCTTGTCATCGTCGATTACTCACATCTCTCTATTTTCTTCATCTTGCTTCAGAGATTACAGTTCCCTCTCCAAAGATGATGTTTATCAAAATAACAAACTGGTGAGTCATTTCCCCTTTTGTTTGCAGCCGGACCATAAGAATTTCACCAGCAACACCACGTTTGAAATCTTTTATACTGGAAAGCACCTTATCTTGATTTTTTTTTCCTCCTTGTTTTCGTCTTTTTAGGCCTTTGAAGTTGCTGAAACTGAACTGGGGATCCCGGCACTGTTGGACGCTAAAGACCTGGTCTCTGCCAAAGTCCCTGACAGTTTATGTGTCCTCACCTACGTTTCTCAACTCTACTTCTACTTCAACAGAAAGCTTTATGGTCTGTCCTTTTCCGTTTTTTGTTTGTTTTGTTTACTTCTCTTTTTTATTAATGCATTAAAACAACAAGCAAAGTGTTGATCCTTTTGATAAGCTTTTCATTAAAGTTTCATCATTTAAAGATAGCTATGCATCTATAGGTTGTGAATTAGCTTTAGCGCAGTATAAGTAAGAATTTAGTAGTACCAATGTCACATTTCCTTGCAATATTGTGTCTTCAACTAACCATTGACAGTCGTAGCTCAGTGACACACAGGCTTTGAGGATGATGCAGCTCTGTTTTTTCTTACTTCCTGAAGTACAGCTCATTTGCTAGAGATAATTTTAGGTGGGAAACAACTTCTGTCCTCTACTTCCCCCTTTTCTTTTTCCAAGCACAACCCTCTTCCACAGCCAGGTGATGAACTGAAACTGAGTGCAGTCACATCTAAAAGAAACCTCTTAAGAAAAACATTTCGTGACAACTTCAGGTGACAAATTTCTGAGTGTTTTGGAGAAAGAAAATTTGAAAACTGTTCTAAACTTTTGCACGGTACTGTACATGTACTGACATCGATGAGCTACCAGACTGGCTTCTAAAGTGCAGAATACTGGTATCTCGGTATATCAGAAATTTGACTCGAATGATAAACGATGATTAAAGCCGAACGGGCCAAACCATGACACTACCGCCGCCATGTTTTACAGCTCGTGTCTCAAGGCCCCTTTTTCATTCAGACAATCTTCTGGTTTGGCCACCTTACTTTTTTGTATTTAAGTTTCTAATGGAGACGTGTGAAAGTCTGAGACATTCGCCAACTTTTCCACCTATTGGTTAAAATGGCTCAGCTTTTGTTCTTCTCTTTGCAGAATTCCCCCCCAAACGGAAGTCCTCCCACGTTCTAAAGAGTAATAAACCGCCTGATGGTCGGAAAAACTTGAAGGTTAGCTTGTTTTCTCTCACCTTCCAGAGCTCGGCGCGTTGTCCATCTGAGCGTCTGGTTTCTCTTCTTCTTTCAGAGCTCGACGGTTCTGGAAGCCAGCGGAGGACAGTTCCCTCAGACGAGGAACGGGCCGGTGTGCGATTCCTGTTTCAAGCCCGTCCACCTCATTCAGAGACGGCTGAGTGGCGGGAAGGTTTATCACCGCAGCTGTTTCAGGTCAGAGCAGCTGGTTTTCATGTGCATTCTGTCAAGGAACTTAGATCTTTATATATCAAAATAATGTGTTTTTATTTTACTTTGTATATCTTTCAGGTGTAAAATCTGCCACTCCAGTCTTTTGTTTGACTCTTACACACACAGAGGTGACACCAGCTCCCTCATCTGTGCTCACCACGCCAAAGACGCTCCGACGTCTATTTGTAATCAACCCAAATGTGGGGTCCAGACCGGGTTTTCAGGTTTGTACTCTTTGGATGGATCGGCCATCACCAACGTGCCTCGCTACACTCGGACAACGGCGTCACAAAAGGAGCCGGTGGGGAGAACGCCACCAGCTGGTGACGACAAAAGGCATGTGGCAGACAGGAAGGAGCAGGAGGACAAAGTGGCGGAAAGACGAGCTCATCCTGTTCCAGCGCCCAGACAAAGCCTGGACTTGTCTTCAGGCCCAGTTCCCGCTCCCAGGAACAGAAGTGCTCCGACAGCGAGCAGCTCCCCTGCTGCAGGTAAACATCATTGTTGTGGTTTATCTTATTTATTTATTTAATTTATTTATTTTTGACGTTGCCAATGAGTTTAAGGCATTAAAGAAGACATTTTCAGTCTTCTCCCTCTTTCTTTTTGCAGAAATCACAGAACACCGAAGTAAATCTTCACCTGGTTCTTCTCATATGTAAGTTAAACAAAAATTATTGGTTAAAAAAAAAA
>JAVKLF010000021.1:12848692-12870380 GCA_034783495.1 Millerichthys robustus
GAAAAGTGAGACAAATTGAGCCTAAAATGCAAAAATAAACTCAACTTCAGATGCTGAAGGCAATGTTATTTCTATCTGTTAGCAAAATATCTCATGACCAACTTTTTAACAAATTTTTCATCTACAATTGCTTAACTCTTTGAACCGCCCTCATTTTAGATGGCTGCCACAGCTTATTGAAATGAGCTAACACTAAAAAGCTGTGACTCAGCAGTTTTGCAGAAGTTGAGCTGAACCTGTGTGTGGTAGTAGCTGAGAGTCATTCAGAGCGAACACACTCCCAACGTCTCCCAACATGTCATGAGACTGAGCATTGCACCATTTACAACGTTTGACCAAAACCTGAGGTGAAGCAGTCAGAGACACGCTCTGTGTGACACCCCATCTCTTTCCCATCATGCACCTGCAGGAGAAAGCTGCTCCCACTGAAGTGGATCAGTCAACCCTGCCGAAGGATCCGATCCACCGTTAACTCTGCACTTACTTATTAACTAATTACTAATCAATTTCAGTTCTGCTTCCAGCCTGACGTCCTTGTGGCTAAATTAAGAGCGTTTCATAACCTAAATGTTTTTTATTTATTTATATTTTTTCCTAAAGGAATGACGGACAGTATGGGGTTGAGCTGCAGGGAGACAGAACTGGAACAGATCCATGAGTTTCTTGGTGGGGAGTTCTAAAAAAAAGTGTTTATGAGCTTATTTGTTGCTGAGAACTTTGCAGCTGGACACTGAAGAGGGCTTTAATGTGAGTGAGTTTTATGAGTGTGTGTGTGTGTGTGTGTTTAATGAATAGCCCATTGTGTGTTGCGCTTCATGTATCCTCTGACCAATCAAAGGAAAGAGTCTGATTACCTTGGTTGTGTGAGGGGGAACAGCTACAGGAAACTGATACAAGGTGGGGTGAGGTTTAGGTGGTGGTAGGTGGGTGGGGGCTGTGGGGTGGAGGTACCAAGGTGAGCTTCACAGATGAGAACAAGTGAATGAGAGGCGAGTTATTGGCTGCTGCCGAGCTTAATTTTTGAGATAAAACACTTGTACACGAACAGAATTTGCACTTATAAGATTTTATCACTCACTTGTGGTATTTTGATTTCTCCACCTGCGTTCTGGGCTCTGGGCTCTTGGACTAACACCCTGACTGTTGGTCGATCACAACAACTTTATAGAGTAAATCATATTCGGCATGTGATGTAAATAAAGCAGTTTTACCCCATTGGGTTTCTTAAAAATCCAACAAAAAAGGTTAGTGACAAACTTGATGAAGCTTACAAAACCACATCAAGCACATCAGATCCATGAAGTCATGCAGTGAACAAAAAGGCTTCCAGTTTGTCTTTGATTTTTTTTCACATTTAGCTAAATTCAGCAAAGTCCAAATCCAAAACAAATGGATTAGTATTAGATCCAAAATGTTGCTGACTGTGTTCTGATGAGAGTTAGTTGGGGAGTTTATATTTCTCCAAGCTGGCTTCATGTGACACTCAGAATAAATAATGTGCCACTTGTTATGAGTCGATGCTGTGTAATTAAACTGAACTGAACTGACTTAGTGTCTCTTCATTTGGGAGGTGAAAGTCTACGAGATTTAGTCTGTTTTTTTCCTGACAATTAGTTTTATTTATTATATTTATAAAATTTGGAGACGTTATCAGAATATGTTCAACTTGAAGTGTGATGAAATGCATACATTAAAATGTAGCATTTACGTTATTACAAAACTAAGTCAGTATTGGACTTAAGGAGAAAGTTGATGTGTGGTAAAGTTTCAGAGCGTAGACGATTTTTTTCAGAAATATTCCAGTTTTAGGAAAGTCTTGACAACAAGCCGTTATATAGTAAAACAGTTAAACACTGGAGCAGTTCACACAGACTAAACTGTAGCTGCTGATGCCCTGAACAGCCTGGAACACACCAACAAACATTACACCCTTTTGTATCAACCAAGAGCAGCTCATAAAGACGTGTTGATCGGGCCTACTGCAGCTGGGTCTGAAACAAAAACTTAAAGAGAAAGAAGTGACACTAAGACACGAAGAAAGAGGCCTCAATGGTTCCTTGTGTCCCATTTTTTGTCAGCTATAAAATCAGAGGATTTTTATTTTAATTTTATTTTTACATTTGTCTTGAAAGTATAGGGAGTATATATTTTGTTTCTTAAGCTTTTTATGGCCCTTGAACCTCCTTGAAACATCTACAAACGTGCTTCCAGCTTTCACAGTAAGACTCGTGGAAACTCCCCAACAACCCATCTGTATAGGATGGGGGAAACATGTTTGAAAAATGATAATTGGGGCGGAATGAGAGGCGAGGGACGTGGAGATTGAGTCATTTAAAGGAAAATGTCAAAAATGATGTTGAAGAATTCAGCCGGGAACAAGGCCGTCCTTTGTTGGACAGTTTCTGCTGCTGTGCGTCTGCCTGGTTGGCTGTTTGGGAGCTTATCACAGAGCAATGATGTGCTTTTCTAAAAATGTTCAGTTTTACCAATTTTCTCACAGATGCTTTTCCACTCCTCACCCCTGGACACAAACCAAAATTCTCACCAATAAGTAAATTAAATTGGCATCTTTGCTTGTAGATTAAAAAATTCTTGTTGAGAAATGATGCTCTAATGTTTTCAAATCCATTCTTCTCAGTGAAGACCTTTGAGTTAGGCATATAATATTGTTCTTTTTTTATTTCTTGTCACCACAGCTATTTATCTTTTTATGTAAAAGCTTCATCTGGTGACTTGTTGAAACTAATTACTTATTTTGAGTAAGACCTTCTTTAGTTATTTTTTTTACTGCATATACAAACTCTTTTCAAGAAGACAGATAAAAATCCAATCATCTCATGACAGCATAAAATTCTGCGTGGAACAGGCTGTCGCTAATTTAATTCTGTTCACTGAATTTTACAGATTATTATAAATAAATCAATGCTGCTTTTTGTGTTGTCGCTAAAACTTTTTTTGGCCGATCTGAATGACTTACACTTTTGACACCAAAATAATCCCTTTTAACAGGAGGCCCTCAGCCTTTTTAAGTCCCCCCACCCCACTTTGTACAGGAGGATGACCCCTTCTATGATGTTTAAAAATTAGCCAGAACACTTACGGTCCCTGCAGGGTCTTGGCTTTCAGTCCAAGAACCCAATGGGCTCCCCATAGCATGTAAAACTGTAGGCTGTGAGGGGTTGAGAGTCGTGGTGGTTCACTGTCAGCGTATCCAGCGGCGTGGCTCGATCATCAAGAGTTCTAAGCAGGTCTGGGCCGCCCTGGCCTCGTGTCTGTAATTGTGACATGGTCGTGAAAATAATCCTGGATGTGATATCCAGGCAGTAGCATCGGGTTGTTGTGGCACGATCTTCCGGTGCATTCTGCATCAGCTGTGGGTGTATGATAGGAGACATGTCTCACACAGCGCCGAGAAAATCCTGTTTGGGAAGCACCGGGTGTGTAGCCGCGTCATGATTGCCTTCACACTATAGGAGTTTTTCCAAGTTTGCCAGAGTTCATCTGCATTCAAATAGATTGTGAAAACTTCAAAATTACAAGAAATTTGTGAGAGAATTGGCAATTTTTCTGTTATTTTCACTGGATTGAGTGCTTGCAACCAGCAGGCTGTGCAGACGCTTTGTCAGCAGACAAATTTTTAAAAATTCCAGCCCCATTTTCATGTGCTCAGCTCGCAAAACTTTATTCTAAGCACATACTCTACTTATTATTATTTATATGTCCATCTCCGTCTCGCTTTGTTGCAGTCTTGACTAGATTTAATCTGCTGGACTACACTTTAGAAACTGAGATAAGCAGATTTGAACTACGTAGTTCTTTAAAACTTTTCCAGATTATTATTTGTCATTGGTGTGTTTTGATGTAGACATTTGGAGCTTTTGTATAGGTGTTACAACACAGCTCTGCTGCTCTAAAATTGACAAAAACCAAGTATAGAGTTTGAGATGACACTCATTTGAGAGGAAAAAAATTAGTTGCACAAATTGAACATGTTCAAGACTGAAGAAACAAAGCTACGAGCCTCAGGTGAGTAAACTGAGAACTCCTGCAAACCTTGAGACATTTTGGAGACTTCTTAATGAATGCTGTTTGACAACTAATCACCACCAACTGCAGCCCAGCTAGATACTCTCTGAAAACCTCCATTAAAATAATGCAATAGTATCTTAACAGTGTTTTAACACAAGGGTTCTTCAGCATCACACCGCAGAAAGTGAACTGAGTGGTACTCTTGTGTTTGCAGCTCATAAGATGTTTTGATGTAAGCTGGAAAACCAGTGACTCTGAGCAACAAGAGTGGGTGTCATTTTTAAGAGGAGATGTGAAAAAGGACAAGGTTTAAAAAAGAGGGTCATTTTCCAAATCATGAGTTCTTCTCAGAACATTGAATTAAACAGCGTGAATGGGTGGGAGCCTCCAGGGTTGGGGGTGGCTGGTGGCATCGCTGCCTGAATCAAAGGGGTCGTTGTTTGACGCAGAGAGACAAAGATGAAAGGGGAGAAGGAGACGGCAAGTTTGTGGAGCATCAGTCCCTTCTCCTATCTCTTTCTCTGCCTGCGGCCCTCCCTCACTCTGCCCATGTGAGCCAGAGTTCAAACACGGGGCCCACAGCTGCTCTCACACACACTCACACACACAGGCATCTACATGCTCACGAAGCACAGCTTAAACATGCACGCAGAAAAATGAGTTTGATGCTGTTTATAGTTGTGATCACATACAGTCACCTTAAGGTACGCACCTGAAGAAGGCAACTGAGTTCATATTGGGTGGGGAATAACTTCAAACAAGTGAAATAAGCTCATACAGTAAAGTGGCACTGTTAGAATGCAGAAATGCTAATACTGGATATTCAACATGTAAAGAAAGGAACTCGTTCAAGAGCATCACGCATACAAAGGAACGACAACACCAACTACAGTGCACCTTTTTAACTGAAGAATTACCTTTTGCTCAACAGATATATTAAATATCTACTAGAAAGCTCTTTATTATTGTCTGCCACTGAAGGCAAAAGTAGAGGGTAATAATGTTTTGTGGTCTGTCATTTGAAGTCAATCTAATTCAAAATGGACACCACAGCCAACTGACCTTACAAAACATGAAAGTGAGTATGACTCAGTTGCTTCGACATATACTGTATTAAGCTAAAACCTTGTGTGGTAAAAGATGAGAGAAAAGTTGAATTTCTACCCTGTGGGAAGTAAAGAAACCTTCCATCACTGATGTAACAGAGTTTCATGATTTTGAATTACTCCAGTAAAGTATAGAAAAAAAACTAAATTTCTACTTAAATAAAGCATCAACTTGCTTTGTTACTCTACATCTCTGGTGCCAATGCATTTCAACCCCTCAGCTGAGGATCAGGTGGCCGAGGCTATTCGAAAATACAGCCATCTTTACGACTATTCAAACAAAACTTATAAAGATAGTCAAATGGCATATCTCGTGGATGGAAGCAGCACAGAGACACAGGGGGCTCTGCGTGGCTCTGATGGTGGGGATGGCGTATGCCTCAGCCATCGTAGGGACAAGGGTACGTTTGCTAGTTATATTGCACTGTCAGTCGGAAACGGTAGCGGTCTCTTCGTGAGAAGTAAACATGTCTGGTAGTGATGATAGAATCAAAAATCTGTACACATGGATTCCTGAGGGGAATTCCTGCAGAGTATGAGTCCAGCTTTAATTCCTAACACATACCGAAAATGCTACACGTTTCACGACATTCCTGCAAGATCTTACGTGAGATTGTATAAGATGTAATTCATAAAGTTTGACCGAAGAGGCTGTAATTCTGTCTCCTGTCGTCACAAAGTGAACACATTCAGGAACAGAGACATGGTAGCAGCAGGAAGGAGTCTGAAAAGGGGGTCAGCAGGAACACAGAGACCAGTGGTGCCTTGGGGTGGGGGAGACAAAAGCAAAGGGAAGTGGAGGAGCATAAATCCCAGGAGAGAGATGGAAAAAAGCAGGACTTGATGGACGCTCACTGGTGCACAGAAACGCACACATCCCATAATTAGCATGCTAACAGGCAGTTAAATGTCCCACTCAGTGGCTCACTGTTGGACCTCTGAGAAGACAATGCACAATAGAAGGCAGTGGGAGACCCAAATAACCCTAATAACCAACTTGGCCCTGTACAGCCTTTCCACCAATCACACGCCTTCTCTCACTCACTCGCTAATGAAAAGCTGATAGCCTCGAGGCTGGAAGTTACTCTTTTCATCTGTTCATCCACTGACAGAAATGTCCTCTGCAGGTCTGCTGAGGTTCAGAGGTCTAACGTGGAGGCCGTGTTAGCTGTCAGGGTCCGGCATGGGAACTTCCTCTGTCTTGCAGTCTGAGATAACATATGCATAATTAAAGAAAGACCAAGACTGGATATTTACTCCGGGCAGAAGTTTCTTATTGTTCCCATGGAAATAAAGCGTTGCATTTTTAATGATAAGCTGAATGAGAGCTTTTTGTTGAAACTCAATCCAAATGCCACAATGTTGAAGATGAATTTCTCCTGAATTTATAGAGAGAATTTAAATTCCCTTCTATGACTTTTATGCATTCATGTACATATTAATACAGATTATTTTTTCCTTCTTTTTGAAGTGTGTAAAGTAAATAAACTGTAACACTAGTCTCGCAAACAAATATTAAGTCAAAAAATCTCAAAATAAACATCACATTAGACATAAAAAGTTTTGCTTTATGTATTTTATGAAATTGTCTCTTAACGGGAATCAAGATCCGTTTAACCCCCTGAAGAAATCCAGCCAAAACAAGTTTATATGGCATCTCACATGATTCTCTGCTATTTAAAATTATGTTAAAATGTTTTGGGTTTTTTATAGTCACACAAGACAAATGTTGAGTTCTATTCTTGAGACATCTCACAAAAAAGCAAGAGCATAACTTGTGGGTTTTTAAAGGAATAATCCAACTCTTAAACAACTGAAACGTAAAAAGTCAATACAAGTTGATGTGTCCATTTGTGTTTTTACCTTTGATGACTTAAAAAAATAAAAGCCAAATTAATTACAGAACTCGTTTCTAACAGGCCTTTTTACCTGCAGGAATAAAAAGTGGTTGTTATTTGTCTGGGTGTCTGTTAGTAAAATATCTTGTGAACCACTGGACAAATCCAGATAAAAATGATTCATATGTAATAAGGAGGTCTGTATAACAAGCTGAATACCTTTTTTGGGGAAACAAATATCTCTTTAAGCAAATAAAACTGATGAGGTCACTGTCTTTTTATTTACTTTTTTGGTGTTTTTGTATTACTTTGTTTGTCATGAGTCAAGCTGAACCGGTCAGAGCAGAAACATGACTGACTCTTTGGACACTGAAGCCTTTTAGACATTAATGACTGATCTGATACTTTGCTGAACTTAAAATGTAGGAAATAAATGATTTATTTCTTACAAGACTCCTTCAGTCTACATGAAATAAAAAATGACATTCTAAATGTAAAACTCCCAAAAAACAAACTAAAGAAGGATTTGTTTACATTTATTCTGTGCAACATTATAGTAGTTTTCTCTAAAACACTTCTGCATCTTCATCCAGCACTGACTGAATCACTAGAGGGAATCCAGGCTTATTTTCCTGCTGAAACTCTTCAGGACTGAAACAACCACAGAGACACCATGTGGCTGCAGATAATCAGGACAGTCAGCAGCAGAAACAACTCTTTGATAGCCTGGACTTAAAAAAAGAATAACTATCCTAATCAAATAAACATTTAATTACAGCACAAAGAAGAATCAGGAGCTCTGTACTTCAAATATTCTCACTTTGAAGGTTATTTTTCATGGTTAAGTTAAGGAACAATAGTTAAAGTGTTTATTGTCGAAAAATGATTAAATTTTTTTCACTAACCAAAGAACTTTGGGTGCCAAAAGGAAAGGAAAAATCAATTGTATCATTTTCAGAATTTAAAGTGAGGTTTTCCTAATCGGTTATGAACAGCTAACATTATACCTCTTGTACAAAGCAGAAAACAATCATAACTGCTATTATTAATTTTTAATTTCTTGAGATCATGAAATAACTACCCCATTATATTGATTACAAGTTAAATAAGCTGTTATTTCAACACAAAGTGATTTTAAAAAATAAATACACACATCCTCTTCTGGCTTCCATAGATAAACTCATTGAACAGATCAATTTAGAGATAGAGTTTAATTCTGACTGAATTTACAAACTAATGTTTAGTTTGTGGGTTTCTGCTTTCTTAAAGCAATTCTAATTTTTAAAACGCGTCAGGGGTTCACGTGAACACTGTTTTATAAACCTTTACATCACAGTCAACTTTGCATTATCTGTTTTTTAATAGTTACGTGGTTACCTGGAAACATAAAGAATGGTAGACACAGATTTTTCCTGAAAAATATCATAAATCAGTATTTTCTCTCACACATACATTTTCCATACTAAACAAAATGTCTCTGGACTTTTCTTCCACTCTGCTTAAATTATCAGTCACTTTGTCAGAGAGTTTTTGTCCTTCAACCAATGCACCACTTGTGCCAAGATGTTAGAAAAATTGCCCTAGTTTTTAACACTGTAAAAGAAAAAAAAACACACAAATATATACATTTTAAAAACACATTTTAAAAAAGGCAAAAAGAGGTTTCAACTTTAAGTTTAACACGTGGATAGAAGACCTTCCATTTGTCCCTTTTAATTTTCCTGTTCAGTCTTATAGGTCACTGGATCAAGTGGAATGGCCGTCTGCAGGATATCAAACTCCATCTGGTTATTGTCCATGTCCAGAACACACACAAAGTTGTGACTGCCTGAGGTTACGGTCGTTGTGTCATGAAAGATATTCTGAAAGTCAACAGATGTCCGTCTCTCATCTAACTTCTCCTTCCCTAAAGTGAGAGTCGAGTCAAATACGTCTTCTTCCTCCCCGCAGCTCAGTGCAACTTCGTTTTCGTAGCAGAATCTGGTTAGAGACTGCGGGATCAGGTTTTGTGTGGATCTAGGGCCTGAAAAAGGAGATACAGCAGAGGAACTCCGGCTAGCAGCTTCGTCAAGCTCTTTGGCGCTGAAATGGGGCGTTGATGATACCTCGTAGGTATTGTGGAAGCAAGCGTAGTCCACCTTGTAACGGTTCCGGTCCTCGTAGATCACAGGCTCAAACCTGTGACCCCAGAAAATCTCTCTGGCAAGGTAGGAACTACGGAACTGAGTGGTCATGGCCGTGGCCTCTACCATCCCCTCCAAGATCACAATGATCTCAAAGTCATCTGCCTCCAGATCAGCTCGGCTTAAAGTGTACAAAGGGCTATCTTCATCTATCTTGTGCACAATAACCAGAGGAGACACTAGGAACAGCCTGTCTGTGCCGTTATCATAGCCCACATTGAGATCTGTCTGTTTCAAGGGGATGAACTCACCCTCTGCCGTGATGTACGAACGTATGAGCTGAGCACGGACATGAGCCTCCACAATGTGGCTCCTCCTCAAGTTGCCCACCCTCCACATCAGGCACAGTTTGCCATCACGTAGGGTGATGACCGCATTTCTGGAGAACACAAGGGTCTGGTTTCTTTTCTTTGGTCGAGCCATTTTGGCTAATATGGTGCCAATCATGAAAGAGTCGAGGATGCAGCCTAGAATGGACTGTATGACTACAGTTACTATAGCAACAGGACACTCTTCTGTTACACAACGCCAGCCATAGCCAATAGTGGTCTGAGTCTCCATGGAGAACAGAAGTGCCCCAACAAATCCCTGAAGGTGCAGTATGCAGGGCAGCTTTTGGGGCTGCCCACCAGCCATGTGTCCAGAGGAGGAACCATACAGCCCTCCTACCATCAGACCCTCACCTCTCCATGTAGGAGGCTCCTCAAAGTCACCATGCACAAGGGAGACAACATAAAAGATTAAACCAAAAACCAGCCATGAGATGATGAAGCTGGTGGAGAAGAACAGCAGCAGATATCTCCAGCGGATGTCCACGCAAGTGGTGAAGATGTCAGCGAGGTAGCGTTGCCTTCTGTCCTCCAAGTTGGTGAAAACAACATTGCATTGCCCATTTTTCTTCACAAATCGGCTTCGCATTTGGTTTGAACCCCTCGTCAGGATCTTCTCATTATAGTTGTTCATCGCTCTTAGTCCTCTTGCATTGGGCGCAGCAGAGGTTCTAGGCCTCCGCCTACTATCTTTTCCTTCTAGGTTGCACTGCTCTGTGTTTTTTATGGAACTGTGGCCATTGTAGAGTTCTAGGCTGGAGATTTTCTGGAGTTCATCCTCTGATATGATGTCTGACACGATGCTGTACCTGTCAAAAAGTGGGATTAAAAAGATTTAACAAGACAATTCTGAAAACAAAATTTCCTTTGAATTGTTAAGCCCTATTCTGTGAAAACTTCTACTGTGTTAACACCTCTCATCCACATGCTAACGGAGATTTGTGAATTCACAGAAGAAACAATGACACTGCAGCTTTTTTGCATCTGCGCTCCATCAGTTTGTGTTTGGAGCCAGGCTGATTCAAGATATCAACCACAGCTAATCAATGTTAGTGAACACAAAAATGGCTTTAACTCTGTCTATTATACAGCAATCAAGCTAAACATTTGGTGTGGTAGCGGCTGAGAGTCATTCTCAAGACATACTCTAAGTTCAAACAGGTCTTTCAGTACCGCTTGAGATCATGAGGTTTGACTGAAATGGCTTTAACTGTCATTTCTCAAAAGAAACTGATCTAGTTTAAAACTCTGACATGAAAAGCTGAGGGTGGTTTCCATTCCTTCAAGGAATGCTAGACCTTTATTATTACCGATGCTTTTGCAGTGTACATTCTAAGGTGCACATTGGCAGTATAAGAACTCTCAGAAAAACATATATCAGATGCATGACAGAAATACAAATTTTTGACAGCAAAAATTGACATTTTTTCCATTCTGTGGAACACAGATTCCAATTCATAGTCAGTCTATCAAGGTTTGTGTATGAACCAAACTGACCCACCTCTCCTGGAGGATTATATGATGAGAAGGTGAGTTCATTGAGTCTAGCTGAAAGGGATTTCTGTCCTTACAGATTATAAGATTAAATTTGAGTCAGCCTGACCATCTATTTTCAGATGAACATCTCTTGTGTCACACTGAAGTGTGTAAGTAATTGTTTAAATCATTATTTACTAGTTAACCCACTGGTCTATTTAAGGCAAGCTTCTATAATATGTAACAAATCAATCTTCAACACAATTTTATGGGGATTTCTCAAGCAACCTACAAAATAAGGCAGTGGTTCAATGATTGGCACAACCACAGTAAACTCTGAGATGGGAATATAATACTGAAAAAATATCAGAAAATTGGAAACATAACACGTAAATACCATTAAAACACTCCAGATCATTAAATTCCATGTTGTCATCGGGAAGATAACCTTCTTTAATGCAATGACTCTGTCTCAGATGTGTCATGGTACAAGTCATCTGTGTGTCATTGGGACAGAGCAGGGTGGCCTTGGCCTTTCAGAGGATCTGCTTGTGTTAAACACCTCTGAGCTGAACCTGACTCATCCCAACCGGCCAAATTAACAAGTGCTCACCTCACAGGCCGTTCTGAGACAAACAAAGGTGAAGAAATTCATTGCAGAATCCAAAGCGCCTTTGAAATTTCATAAACTAGTAAAGGCGGCAACTTCTGTGGTTTTAAAGTCCAATCAAGTCAGAAGGAAACTGACTCCACACTACTGGGTATTTCTCACCTGTTGGACCTACTCGTTCCCATGGCCCCAAGGATCTCTAGGCTGTGGCTCGAGTGGACGAACAAATTGTGTCCTTCAACTAAACTTTAGGTCTTCTTATGGTTTTAATGACATTGAAACAACCACTGCAAGAAACACAATAAATTGATGTGTAAGAACTCATGTACCAGTCAGATAACAAGAGTTTCTGTATTTCACGGTGCAGAAAGTTAAAACTGGTTATGCTTACATCAATAAATGTTTAATCTTAGTTTCCTATTTTAAACTGGTGGTTTTAGACATTTGTTGGAAGAAATTTTATGTTCTTATACCTTTTTGAGAAATATGTAGAACTAAGTAAGATGTGACTCTGACTTTATAGCACTCAGTACAGACATCCATCCATTGTCTGCTACTTATCATTGGTCAGGTTGCAACAGATTTAAAAGGGAAACTCAGACATCCCCCTTTTCAGTAATTCTCTCCAGCACTTTCTGACAGATCACAAGGTTTTTTCCAGGTCAGAGAGGAAACAAAATTCCTCCAGCGAGTTTGGATCTGCCTGGTCATCTCTTCCAGGTGGGACAATATTTTTCAAAGTTGGAAAGGACTACATTAAACAAGCAACCTTGCCTGAATCAGGGAATCCAGGGCAGCCTTCCAGCAGCCAGGTCCAGGCTGAACCTCAAACAGGTGAAAAGATGATCTGCCTCAAGAAAACAAAAGAGCACACAGAAAATAGGCTCCATTACTTATCCAGGACATTTTTAATCAGTGTACTTCTGTGAATCTGTGGATTTAGATTTAGATTTAGTTTTAACTCTAGTTCGCTGACCTTGTCTTTATAAAATGATATATATTGTTGAGGACATTTGGTTTTAGACCGGTTGTTCTTATTCAGGCTGTTTTCTCTCATGCTTGTCACAATCCAATTTGCAGGCAAGCAAGCAGAGATGTATTCCCACACAATATCACATCCCACACAATTTTTGTTTAAATCCAGTTTTTATGTAATTTTATTAATTGTTCCCACTTCAAGTCATGAAACAGCTGGTCATTCATTTCGCAAATGGATCGTCCTGAAAGTGAACCGATGCATAGATCAATGCCTTCTGAAAAGCAAATCTGTCAAGTAAAAGTCTTCATCAACTTGTTACTCTGCAGGTTTCTTAATCCTGAAAAAGGTACAAACTGGGCACAAATTATACTCACTCTGGTATTGTTGTTCCACTTTTCACTTATCAGTGCGAAGCTCCCACATCCTTCAGCTCTACATCATCCCTCCTTTAATGCTTTGAACATTTTAGTTTCTCCATGCAGAATATTCTTTGTTACTTATTTCCTGTTTTGGCTCTCTGTTAATCCTTGATTGTTTGCCTTCTTCGCTGATTATAACTCCTGCTGATGTGCAAACTCATGCAGCCCAGAATAAAACAACGAAACGGCTGTCAACCTCTCCTCTGCAGAGTGGAGTTAGGAAGAAATGGAGAGGAGACTAAGAGGAGAAGGAGGAGGAGGAGGTAGAGGAGGAGTGGGGGGAGAGCATTATGTGCTCCCTGTACCTGTGTAGGTGTTGAATAAAGCCTGATGCTCTCATGTGAACAATACTTTCTGAGACTAAATGTCAACTCACAGAAAGAAAGACCAGAACCAGTGGGAGGAATTTGAGTGCTGTGATCCTGCAACAAGTTTGATCTCACACACAAGGTTATTTTGTTAGCAGAGGAGAACATTCACCCCTCAGTTCCGTCCATCCATCCATTATCTTAACCTGCTTTTTTCTTTCAGGTTCAAGTGGGTCACTGTTGCCCATATCCAGCAGTCACGGTGCAGGGGGCGGGGGACACCCTGGACAGGTCGCAAGCCTCAGTTCCGTGTGACCTAAAATTCCACCGAGGTTCTCCTTGGAAGCGACAACGATGTGTAAGATTAGGAATGAGATCGCCAGAGGTACAGCACAGGTTGAAGGAAGGAGGGTCAGACCATGTTATTTAATGAAATTATAATGATTTAAATTTAAATGATCTTATTATTTAATGATATTTAAGTAGGAAGAGACTACCCACAGAAAACTCACACATTCACAAGGAGAACCCTTTTTGCTACGAGGCATCAGTACCACCACTGTGCAGCCCAGTGTGTCATTGTGAACGGAGGCAGTTGGACCCGGGGACGCAGACAAACAACTTTAATAATACTATTTTAACACAGCAAATAGCTGTTGTCGCAGTAAACTCCCAAAAACTAGCAATGGCAGTGCACGGTTCAAAAATTGCAAATATAACTCACCTGTCATAATAGTTCGATCTGCTTAGATTCTGATTATCTACCAGTGATTTAAAAACACCCTTAGTGAAGATAATGTCTGTCTTAACTGGTTAGTTAGACAAAACTGAGTAATATAAAGTATTGTTACTGCTACTTTCTTGGAGAGAGCCCCAGAATGTTTGAACCATGTGAAACCACAGTCATGATTGTCTGAAAACTTCTCTCCAGCTGTCCATTCTTGACTTCTTTGTTTAATTATAAGTAAGGTACCTGCAACACTTTCATTCTAACAGGGATTATGCAGGGACACATGGAGACAAAATGCTCCAAGTGCTCGGCAGAAATGCTGAAACAGGAAACAGGATGTTGGAGGAAAACCATGAAACATAACATGTAAAGAAACAAAGCAGGGAGGAAAATGACTTGTAACATCAATTTAACATGATCACAGGCCAACACCTGAGGAGAAGATACCCAAGTCCTCTTCAGACTGTGTGTGTATTAATAGCTTTTAATCAAGTCTATGTGTCAGATTATTCCCATAACCTTTTCCTCAGCTCACATGTATTATTAGTCACCTGTAGATTGATCAGTCCACATACAGGATGTCCTCAGTCTGTTCAACCTTCATCCCTGCCTCGACTAAATCACTCAGTCATTTTTATTATTGTTGTTGTTATTATTAGGGTGTCCTGTTTTCAATTATCATGTCTCCAGCTTCATCACTCATGACATTTTCTGAAGTTCTGATGAGGCTATGTTTAAATTGAAGAATAGTATGCAACACTGATCAGCCATAACATTATGACCACTTCTTTAAGATCATATATAGGCTGCAGCTTTTGCAACCAAAAATCCACTTACAAGTCAGTATAAACCGAGAGTGTCCTTTAGTATCTTCTTTTTCTGAGATATTAACAATAACAAGGTCTGTCTGGATTTGGTGTATTTCACATGCCACCAAAACTCCTCAGGGTTGTAAATCCCTCCTTAGTAGGACAGACTTTGACAGGAAGTGATTAACAGAAAATATTTTCTTATGTGCTGGAGGGAACGCACCTGTGAGCTTTTAGACCTGTGTTGGTATGGTCCTCTTTTGTTTCTTTGGGTCAATAAATAAATTGTCTTAAAGTAATTTCTGAGCTGATTTTAAAACATTAAAACTGAAAATAAGATGCTAAGGTGCAGAATGTGTGTGTTGCCAAAACTCAGACTGTAGGAGATGATGATGAGGAAACAGTGAAATATTTTAAGTTTATTTGTTTTTCTCATTGTTTATTAATGATGAGATGCTAATTTGTATACTTGTGGGAAAAAAAATAAATTTAAAGGACCTGGTAACAGCATGATTACATATTGCATTTAGGAAGATGTCAGAGAACTGGTGTGTGCTAAAAGCAGAAATCAACCAACTAAGCTACTGAACAAGTTTTTAAAATGTATAGATATATTATATGAATGATATAGAATGAGTGAAAAAGTGTGATTTAGGGAAACGATAAGCAGAGTTATAGATCTGATGGATAAGTAAATGGATAATTCCTTATTACCTGCAGTAAATCGCCACCTGCCGTTTCATTAGGGCATTACAAGACTTATAGACCTGTGAGCACTACCTATATATTTTTAAAAGGTTCTCTTTCTGTCAAGTTTACCACAGTAAGTCGAGTGACACTGAAAATATACAGAAGTATTTAAACCTTCCTAATAACAGCTATCAAGTCCAACGACTATTATTTACACCCAACAATAAATGCCAGTATTGGGTGTAGCACTGAATCTTGTACTGCACATATGTCAATTCAAGGCCCGTAGGCTGAATGTGGCCCCCGAAAGCTTCAAAGATCTATTAATGTCTTAAAATAAACAGCTTTAAAGCCAGCACTGATCATAAACCACATCTCCCATTATGCATGTTGATAATTTTATCTGTGAAATGCCATCCCAACACTATGTGGAGGTGCGCAGGATTCAGAAGTACCTGGCAGCATATTTCGCCATGTAAAATCTTAATTTAGCTGCATTTTAGTTATTTTTGCTGCGGCCCAGTTGTACTTGGAAGTCGGAATTTCCCACTTACAAGCCATAGCTAAATTTTAACTGGATCGGAACTCAACAGTATATGTGAAACTCTCATACTTTTACTTTTATTAGTATTTTTGTTTTATTTATTTCACATTTACTTTTTTTGTACACATAGTACTTTTCAGTGTTAATAAGAGGAGGTGTTAAAATGTTGTTTCTATGCAGGAAATACCACGTAGAGCTTAGAAATCGTTTGTTAGTGGTGCTCAGCTGTAGCAATGAGACAAGGAATGTGACATTTCATGTTTTGTTAATGTTAAACACAAAAAGTGGAAGTTAATTACAACTTTAATGGCTGCCATAATGTTCATGTGACTCTCGGTGCAAATCAGTTTGACACCCCTGATGTATAGTTTTTCGTGCTCTTAAATAAGTGTTATTTTGAAAATTAAACCGGAAACAACAAAGTTTCATGGCGCTTGTGTGCGTAAATAAAGGTTTTACGTTGAAAAGTAAACCGGAAACAGTTCCATTTAATTTATGCTAGCTTGGCAGCCACGTCACCTCCTCCTCCAAGCGGTTATCCGCTCGGTCTCACAGCTAGCCTGTCAGGGACAATTGCAGACATTACATTTGTTTACATACACACATTTTAATTAAAAAACAGGCCCAGCGACTCGTTTGACGGCAACTGTGAAGCTTTTGTATCCCTTTTTAAAGCCTACTGTAGATTTGTATGTTTGCGTCCTGTGGGCGGAAAAACTCGGAACGCTGTTCTTTTTTATTTTTAAGTGTGAGGGGCCTTGAAGACTTTTCATTAAGTTGTTGAAGCGGAACCTAAACATCATGAATATCTTTCGTCTGGCGGGTGACGTGTCCCATTTGGTGGCTATTATCATTTTGCTACTAAAGATATGGAGGTCCAAATCCTGCGCTGGTAAGCTCCTGTTTGAGTGGACTTTAACTTGTCTTCAGACTGCTGTTGCTTCACAACTATATGCAGTTTATTGGTTAGTGGTGACTCATGCTTTATAAAGTCACAGGAAAGTCTTTCTGCAGTATAAATATAGATACGTATTTATTGTATTTGTGCATGACCGTCAGCTACGTGGCAGAGTAAACACAAGTGCTGCCTGCTCCACCTACATGCTTATTTGGCATCAAAGTGGAAGGAAAACTATACTTTATCCATATCGTTTTCTTGCAAATAGCTTTGTTTTATTGTTTATAAAACGACACATAATGGTTTATTATCACCATACGTAACAGCTGGTGTCTGCTTTGTTCTGATAACTGTAAATGAATGATTTGGTGTCATTTACAGGCATCTCTGGGAAGTCTCAGGTGCTGTTTGCACTTGTCTTCACCACCAGGTATCTTGACCTGTTCACCGTCTTCATTTCACCTTACAACACAGTGATGAAGGTGAGTCTGGAGATCTCCCAACAAGATGTCCCACATCTTTTGTGGGTTTTTAGCCTGAATGATAAACTACGACACCAAATGAAAAGGGACAATTAGGATGTTCTACAGCGGGGTTGTGTGGAAAATTAAAGGAACAATATCTTGCGTGATGTGATCGGTTCTTTGAACTGACTGGATTGCCAAAATAAAGGCTTGTTTGAGCGGCGCCATGACCTACTGTCATAAAAACACTCATTTTAAAACTTTTCCTAGTAATTTTTGTTAGAGGTGGAGTCTCACACTGTTAGATACTAGTTATGGACTCATGATTGTGAGAAAACAGGAACAAATTTTGTTGTCCCACTGAATTTCAAGTGTTTGCAATTAGCTCTCATGAAGCTGTGTTTTTAGCAATGTTTTGAAGAAAATAGTGGCATTTAGTTTCATGCATGGCTTGCAAAACTGCATTTTAGACATTCTGATTGCTGACCTCCTCCCACATGCTTTGCCTACTACCTTAGCAGCCACTTCCACTTCCAAAGCAATAAATTCTACAGAAGCTAATATTTGCTAACCAATTCAATAATTAACAGTGATTACACTAACTTTATAAGCTTATTTTTAATTTACATTATTAGCTTCAGTTCTTGTCAGATCACATTTTGGTAAATCAAATCAATTTTGCTTACTTTGTAAAGGGAGACATAGTTTTTACATAAACAGCCCTTATTGTTTGCTATTTTGCCAATATGTACAGTAATGCTAAATCCAGATTCCTGCTCGTTCTGGTTAGCGTCGCCGCTGCTACTGTAGATCGCATGGTCAAAACTCACTCCTACTGTTCTATAGAACTCCTTGGAGTCAGTCTACTGGAGTACACTTTTGAGAAAAAGACAGTATGATTTTAACCTATTTTAAGATAATAATTGTGAGTTTTGTTTTTCTTTGGACCTGACTGTCATCCGATGCATAATGTCTGAGGGAACCTCCCATGCATGTGTCGAAATAGAGCCTTAGAGTCACCTTAACAAAGTTAACAAGGGTCTGGGATGCCTGCGGCAACTTTTTGGGAGAAGAATTTGGGCCCAAATTTTTGAACTCATTCACCCCACTGAACATTTTGAGACATTTTAGAGACTCTCTTGCAATCGATGTTAGCAAACTGTCAACAGTCCCAACCCAGTGTGATTCTACTTTAATGATTTTCAAAACAATAAGATCACCAGTAGTTTTGTATTGTATTAGTTTGTATGTATTTTGTATTATTCAGCAGGAATATTCTGGTTTTCCTGCCAAATGTGCCTCCAGGCCACGCTGGAAAAGCAACAGCTAGCTGCTGCTGTATGTTTGCAAATACCAGGAGAATTCAAAGTAAATAACCACATAATGTGAAACTGACAGCGATGTAAAGGTTTATAAAAAAAATCCTTAAGTTGTCACACCGGTCAGATTTAAACTTTTTCTTTCTCTAAACTGAGGTCATTCAAAGTTCTGTCTACAACAAGTAAGACACTGTTCATGACCTTTCTGCAGAACCTTATTTCAAAAAACTCTGAAGCTGATTGTTATACAAGCCACCAACCTGTTTGAAATTCTGTAACCGTACTCTCACACACACACACTCGCCTCAGCCTCAGGTGCTTACTGTAGTAAACATGCAAAGCAGCCTGTGGTAAGCTGGACGACTTATCTAATTTAGTATTTGACTCTGTTCCCAGGTGGTGTTTTTGGCTCTGTCCTATGCAACTGTGTACCTGATCTACATGCGCTTCAGGAACACGTATGATTCAGAGAACGACACGTTCCGAGTTGAGTTCTTGTTGGTGCCGGTCATCGGGCTGTCCTTCCTGGAGAATTATTCTTTCACCCCACTGGAGGTAAAAATGTATTTATTTACTTTTATTTAGCCAGGCTATTCCCATTGAGCTCTCAGATCTGTTTTGCAATGGAGGCTCAGACTTGTTCTTACCTTGCAATAAAAAAAGGACTAAAAAGCCAAAAGTTCACTGTAGTAACAGCTGAGACGGTTTATGTGGATCTGATCTGGTTTGTTTTTGAAGCGGTGTTAATGGAGTAGCTCAATTAAACCTCTCCTTGTCATCTGATACCCAGGTTTTGTGGACCTTTTCTATTTTCCTGGAATCTGTTGCCATCATGCCGCAGCTCTTCATGATCACCAAGACGGGCGAGGCGGAGTCTATCACCACCCACTACCTGTTCTTCCTTGGCCTCTACAGAGCTCTCTACATCGCCAACTGGCTGTGGCGCTACCACACGGAGGGCTTCTTCGACCAGATCGCTGTCGTGTCGGGAGTCGTCCAGACCATTTTCTACTGCGACTTCTTCTATCTCTACGTCACAAAGGGTGAGTCTGAACTATTGTCAGTGGATACTTGTGGCTGACTAGAAGTGTGATTCTTTTACTGTAGAAGAGACGTCAAAGCTCAGTTAAGTGGCACGGTGGTGCAGTGATTAGAGCTGTCACTACTCGGTGAGAAGGTTGCAGGTTCTAAATAAATTATTGTTTACTTCTGGTTTCTCATCAAAGAGGGGAATAATCCTTTTTGACGGACGATAAAATTAAAGATTCAGTCAGTCAATTCAAGGAAGCAGTGAGTTTTAATGACAAAATGGGTTTCTTTCATTGTTTGTTGTCTGGGCGTTTGCAGTGCTTCGAGGGAGAGGAAAGATGACCCTGCCGATGCCGATTTAAAATACCGAACAGTCGCCTATTTGTGCCTGCCGCCGTTCCACGTCTGAGCAGACTGTGCCCTCCATCTGTACGTCAACCACAGAACTAACAGTCCTACATCCATCTATAGACCAAAATAGAATAGATTTTCTGTTTCACTGCTACTTTAAGAATGCATGTATAATTATTATTTTTTTAAAGTCTGTAAAATAAGTGTTGGATGTGCTGGGGGTTGTGTTTTTCCTCTTCATGAAATGTAAATGTGACAGCTGAATCGTGTTGCTGATGTGTGGGAGGAGTTGAGCAAACAGCACAGAAAACGTGTTTTCTCCATTTCATTTTCCTTTTGTGTGTTTATTTTATTTACCCAGAGATGTTTAGAGTGACAACTGTTTAAACGTAATATTTGGATATCAAGGAAACAAAATGCACCTGATGGTTTCAGCGATTGATTTCAGCACTCGGATTGTAGCTTTAGTTTTTTACACTTCCTCATGTTTCCTGTTTACAGCTGTGCGTGCTGAAGTCCAAGGCTCCTACACTAAACATGATCAGACTTCTTTAATATTAATCACCCGTCCAAACCCTTTCAGCATGTATTGATTGTCACGCTCCTAGTAGATTTACATAATGGAAATGGATCCTTTCTTTGTTGCCATGTGTGTTATTTTTTTTCTTTCGTATTTCAATCTCTTTGTTCTTTGTTTGTATCTGGGACAAGAAGGGCTGAATATGTTTTCATGTTGTAAAGAAGCCAAAGAAGTAGCAGCTAACAGCTGCAGTGTTATAATTAAACAATTCTTGTTATAACTTGATATGTCTTATTTTGTCAGGGATAAAAAGAACTGACGATTTCTAAAACTCACTTTTAGCCACAGAAAGAAAAAAAAAAAGGAATAAAGATGTTTTTGATCTTTGTTAGTTTCTGCAATGATTCAAGTTAAACCTCAAGTGTTTCAAATCTAAATAAACTACAAGACTTTTAGAACAATGTCAGATGTGTACCCAGAATCCAAAGGTTTAACAAAAACCAAACACGGCATATGTGACCCGTCACATCAAAACTGAGGATTCAGTCAAATTTGAAGCACATTCTCAGACTCACGCTTTATAAGCTGCATAGTTTTATTCCTGGATCAAGCTGATATCATGAGCTGTTTCAGAGATATGCCTTGATTTGTCTTAATCAGAATCATCTATTGATAATTGGACTGAATCCTATTTTAAGTTATTTTAAGGAGGGATTTTTGACGTCATTTTAAAGAGGAAACCTCCAACAATATTTGGATATTAAGAGTTGCCAGCTGGAAAACACAAAAAAGCTTTAGTAGCTCACAGGGATCATGACACAAATTTAAGACCTTTCTGCTCAAAATCATGTTTTTTTTGTGACCACTGCTAAAAGAAAGGGCTTCAAAAAAATTTCAAGATTATATTTCAGGTATTCATTTAAATGACCCCTAGATAAGGTAGATATAATTAATTATATTTTGACAAAGTGCAGTTGTTGCACTACAGCTATATACCTACTTCTCCACAAACCACTTTGTGATTTAATCAACGTGATGGCTCACATATCAGCACCGA
>JAVKLF010000021.1:12961981-12979686 GCA_034783495.1 Millerichthys robustus
ACTCCCCCTTCACCACCACACACACACACATACACACACACACACACATACACACACACACACACATACACACACACTCTGACAAAGCTGAAACCTGCTCGTCCCATTCAATGAGCCAAAACTTCAGCCTTTCTGCCCCAGGAGATTGTTGTTGGCAGAGGAGAAAATCCACCGCCGACAGATTTATGCGCGCTTACATGACTTAAGCGAGCTTTCCGCTCCCTTTAGTCGTTCACTTTAGAACAACCTTTATATTACCAGACCGATGAGCTGAGAACCGTTTCTCATTTACATTTACAGCACATGACCCGTGCACCTCACCGGCTCCTCACAGGCGTCGCTAAATCTTCGCGCGGCCCACCCTGATGGTGAACGTCTGCAAGTTGACCGAAGGGGAAGAATATGTGCTGTTTTGCACCTTGAGTCACCAATTATGCAGATGAAGGTTTCTTTTTTTTTCTTTCCTTAAGAAAAGTCACTTCAGTTTCAAAGGGCACATAAAAATGAGCCATGAACTGCTGCACAGAGTTGAATGAAACTTCAACAAAAGTAATCATCGTCTGCAACTGATTACCTTTTGGAGCTAATCTAATTCAAGATGTCCGCCGGAACCAGCTGACCTTGGAAATGTCAATACTTGTAATCCAGTTAGATTTTCATTATTTCCAAACATGGGATAAATTTAATCGAAAAACTCTGACGGGCTTCAGGCGATGCTTCCTCGAGGACTCCTCAGGCGTTAATTTTGCTTCAGATAGATGTAATTCCTCCATTATGAGATATTTCTAATGGCTTCAGTGTTGCAAAACTCATCCTGTGTAATTAGAGTTTCCTGCTTACAGCTAATGGTTGCGTTTGGACTCTAATATCTGCGCTGCCCACGCCACATTAGAAATGATTGATCTGCTGTTAATGCCCTTCTTACACTACTTATTAAAACCTCAGCTCTTTGCCCTTGCAGAGAAACACTGGCAGCCGCTGGAAGCGCGCTGTGTGTGCCGACTGCGTTGAACTAAACCCGTGACAATAACTACTTCTTCTCTTTAAGCTTCAGATATCTGGCCGAGCTTTGTGTCCTGTTTGCTCGTAAATCCTCGCAGGAGCGCCTCGGCCTCTCCATCCTCGGCTGATTTGCAGAAAACGTTGATGCCATCGACCGGCACTTAAGCGTATTTTGTGGAACATTTCTCAGAAAGCTTGGAAGCTGTCCACATAATAATCTCAAAATGGCCAATTGTCTTTGCTCAGCTGTCCTCAAGAACACTTGTTTCTGCTGACTCTGTAAAGAAGGGCTCGTCTTGCAGATTTATTCTCAGATAGCGAAGACGGAGACCACCTCGGTGGGGAGGGGGAGCTTAAAATGGAATTTATTTTAGGTTTGTTTCTAGGAATATATGTTTGGACCTGCAGCCTCAGTTTATTTTTGAACAAACTGAGCTTTAAGGTTCAAAGGATTGTTGTTCATCTGTGTTATCGGCACCCTGAAGTGATTCTTCCTCGTCTGACTCAAGCGAGACACTTGAGGGAAACGCCGCTCAGTCTGAATTGACATTCACATCCTGAGACGTTTGCTCACATCCGAGTCCTTCAGAAATTCAAGAACGGCCTCGTAAAGATTAATTTGGTTAGCTCAGAAATCAAGTCCTTTGTGCTCATTAATCTCTCTATGTTCCACTTCCTCTCTGTCTCCTCCAGTTTTATCACCACGTCTCAGCTAAGGGTTTTGCCTCCTCACTCCAAAAAAAACAAGAAGAAGCTAAACACCCCTTCCTGTCACCTCTGGCTTCCCTCCACTCAACCCTCATGTCCCCCCCTTGATAGTCCCATCAGCAGAGCTCCTGCTAAATTATGCATGGATTATGCGAGTTATATCCTGTGGCTCTTCATCACCGTTGTTTCGTCCCCTCCCTTCAGTTACTTACTGCTACTGGGAGCCGGGGGGAAAAAAGAGGGGGCTTCGGCAACTTTTACGTTTTATGAGGGACTATATTTAGCTTTTGTATTCATCTCTCGCTTTCATCCACCTCATTCGGATGTATTCAAGAGAAAAGCTCAGAGGAAATAAAAGTGAAAACGTTTCGTGCTTCCGACAGAGATTCGAGGAAGATTTTAAAGGTTCCTCCGGTGTTTTCATATAGTGCCAGACATCAAGATGTGTGTTAAAATGGACACACGGGGTCCGTCTACAAACGCCAGCCCCCTCTGTTTCCCCATATTGACCGTTTCTCCCCAGCGTGCGTCTCTGTCACAGATTCCACACGTGTCATAGGAGAGAAGACGTCTGAAAGCTTTAGGAAAGAGAAAGTTCAGAGCTTGGAGACGAACGTGAGATTAATTACCATTTTGGATTCAGTTTAGACAGGCAGGAGGACTTTCTGTCGGGTTGTTAGTTTCAGGGTTTGTAAAAAAAAAAGGTCGTTGAAACAATCAGACCTTCAGAGTCGCTAATCCACCTGTCGCACCCGTATTCTTGACCCGCAAGCATTTCTCTGACCTGAGACAACAGGGGGGATGCATTTCCTCCCATTTTCTATTTTGAGAAAAAACTAGTCTGACAGCACTTCTCATTTTCTTTATGTAAAACAGATGGAAACTTGAAGTGACTCCCAGTTTTCGCAGCTTAACTGACAGCTGCGTGTGAATGTTAAACAGTGTGAAGCACTTTGTGCCGTATCTTTCAAAACAGCCTGTTTAAGTGCCGACCATTTGTTGCAAACGCTGCATGAAACGTGAGAATTACAGGTTACTGTTTTAAAACATCTCATTACGTGAATGCTCTGATTAAGAACATAAACCCAGATTCAAGGTTGGTTATTTTTGAAGTGTGTTCGTGCACAGGCCTCCGGGTTTTGTAAATTGTTATTTTGGAGCTTAATAATTCCAAAACCTTGAGTGCTATTTGAACCTTTTCTCTTAAAGTTACTGAAAATATTTGTGCTTGGATGTTGAAAACTGTCGGTGGTAAATAGTCAAATATAGATTTAAAAAAATAACTGATTTAAAGCGCCAAGGGGAATCGTGGCTTCATTGTTGATATTTTCTGATTTTTTTTCTATATAATTTAATACAGAAGACTTCTTTTCTCGTCTTCTTAATATTTCTTTATAGTGTCTAGAATCCGGGAATAACTGTCCTGAGAAAGAGTCTCTTCCCTTATCTTTGAATTGAAATGGACCGCTCCATCTTCTGCTGGCTCTCATACCTCTGTAGAGTCGTTTACTCTCTCAAATCTGGTTTTAGCGAGGCGTGAAGGAATCCATCTTGGTCAAACTAGAAAAACGTCATCAAAGAGAGGCGGTGGCCACAGACCTCACTTTTATACCACTTACAGTGCAGCCTTAAATCTTTTTAAGTATTTTCAACATGTTTGCACCTTAAATCACATGACCAACGGTCAGTAGAAGTAAATAACCTTTTCAATAAAAGGCCTTCGACAAGAAAACAAGTCAAACGAATCACCTAATGGCCATGACCTACATGTACATTCTGTTTAAAATAAAAGATGTTTAATGTGGAAATGTGTCTGTTTAATTGTTTTGTCTCATTGCATGCTCTCCATTGGTTCCTAGGAGTGCCTCTCTGCTGCCCCCTGGTGACCATGTGGAGTGTGAGCGCAGTGATCCTGGCGCTGGCTGCAGCCGCCCTCTGCTCGGCAGACTCCGACACGCAGAGGCCGCGACACGACTCCAACCTGGAGATCTGTATCCTTCTGCTGTCAGACGGCTGAGCTGCTGCATAATGCATGTCCCATCAGGAAGTGTGTGTGTGTGTGTGTGTTTCAGTGTTGTTCCGTCCTGACCTCCTCTTGTCAGACAAACGGCTGTTTGAGACCAAGAGGAAAGACCAACTGAACGCCTTGAAGAATCTTGTCGAGCTCAACGACATCAACCAGCAGTACAAGATTATAGACATCATGCTAAAAGGGCTTTTTAAGGTACAGAATGTGTGTGTGTGTGATCTATAACGTTTACACACACACACAGAAAACTGAGACCTCCGAGTTCCGGCTTTATGTTTCCTGAAGGGCGAGACGAGAACATTTAGGTTTTGAATTCAATCCACTCATTAATATGCTCGCTCCAAGTCTCATTCCCGGCTGCTACTCTCTTAGCTCTGATTTCCGTTAGCTGTGAGCTACACGACGACATCCAACCTTCAGAGGTTGAACAGCACTGTTAGCACTTCTGTGCGTTTATGAAGCTTTTCGCTGATTTCTGACCCATTGCAATCTCAGTAGATGTCTGTGGGTGTGAAGTGGTGTGTAAAAAAAATAAAATAAACTGAAATAACATGATGGGAATGATTAGCGTTAACTCAGAGCAGCACTGTAAGTTCAAACCTGCAAAGTTGATCATTTTATTGTGGATTCATTTATTTGGTCTGAATGAAGAGCTTTTTTTTCCTGAAGGTGTTGGAAGACTCGAGACAAGTCTTGGTGGCGGCCAACATGCAGCCCGATGACCCCTTCCCCATGGATGATGAGATTAAAGAAGGTCTGACTCGTCTATTCTTTTTTTTTTTTTTACTCAGAGGTTGTTTTGGTGCCTTTTTATTTACCTGTAGTCTCACTTTTTAATTCTGATGTTGTTCCTACAACTCACATCTATGCAAACTTCACTATTGGTGTTATTTGGAGAAAAAAAAAGATCCCAGATTGATGGACGACAACAGTTTTTTTCTTTAAGGTCTTTGCTGATGCCTTTCAGCAGCTCCTGGCTGATACTAAACCTCTTAAATCCTGTGAAAGCAGCAGGAGTGGACTTAGTTTTGCACACACGTCTTTCCACATTCTGCCTTAGTTTTTTGTTTAATAAATAAAAACATGGTGAAATCATGTACACTCGAGATACATACAAATATTTGACAGAGCTTCTTGAGTCCGCCAGATTCTACTAATGTTTTTAATATGTCCTGATGAGTAAAACCCTAAAATTGAAAGGCTTTATTGTGTCTGTAACGTACAGATTGTTCGTTCCGTCACAAACCCGCGCGTCTGATTGACGTGCCTCACTTTGTGTCGTCTTCGCAGCTTATTCCCACGTCGTGGAGAACACGGCGTTTTTCGGCGACGTGGCGCTGCGCTTCCCTCGCATCGTCCACCACTACTACGACCGCAACTCTGACTGGAGCGGCCTGCTGCGCTGGGGGCTTCATTTCTGTAACCAGACGGGGGTTTTCACGGGAGGAGCCCACCAGCACGTCCTCACACTCGTAAGGGCAGACAGATGCATCGTACCTGGCAGTTTGTTAGAAATGGCACTTCTGTCACATCTTTACCTTTAAGAGTGTTGGATTAATTTAGCGTCTATTTGCACGATGGTGCGTTCTTCTTCTACTGACAGATATTGAAGTAAATGCTTTTTTTATGTGGAATTCAGAGCCGACTGCTACTGTATCTCTCACTAAATAATGCCCTTTGCTGACACATTTTTCATGTACAGCATCGCAGTCTTTGAAGCAGAAATGAGTAAAGCTGATGAAACACTTCCCAATTTTTTAAACACCAATTAGATAAACTCTGTCAGGATTAATCTGCAACCTTTTGAAATGTGCCACGATGGTTAGAAAGTAGGGTTATTTCTGAGTGGAAGCTTTAGTTTGTGTGCTTCGTTTGCGAGTTCCGTCATCACTGCTGCAACAGAAACTTTAGAATTCTCTTGAAATAATCCTAATTTAACGTGTCATCATCTTCTTTTCCGGTTTTGTGTTTTTTTTTTTCTGCTCACAGATGTCCCAGGAGCTGGGAATAACCGAGAAATCCCCAGACTTTATAAACCCATACCGCACAGAACGAGACGACGTGAGTGATGATGCATGAGCGTTGAGCTACACCTCGTCTTTCTTGACCACTTTTTGAATCTAATGTCACATTTTTCTATCATTAGCAGCAGATCTTTGCTTTGTTTATGTCACTTTCCTCATAAAAAAAAACAATCAAATAAGATCTCTTGGGCCTTCTCTCATCTGTTTCAGGTTCTGCACACTGCCGAAGCTTTCCAGAAGATCCTGAGGGAGGAGGAGAAGAGGAGGAGGAAGGAGGAGAAGAGGAAAGAAATCCGAAAAGGCCCCCGCATCTCCCGCTCTCGCTCCGAACTATAGCGCCACACGTCGGCGCGAGCAATAAATAACAGGGAGCAGACGAAGAGCGAGCGTTTATGAAGTCCACGAGACTTGTAGACTATGACGACGGCGGGGTGGGAAACAAAACACGGCCGTCCGCTGTACGAAAAGCAAGGTGCTCTGATGTAAACAACAGAGGAAACCTCAATGAAGACCCACAAAACTAGAGGGGAAGAGGAGGTCACACAGGACGTTTTGTAGAAAACAAGAGGAGAACGTTTTCTGAACACATGAGGATTATCCAGCTGAATTTTGGAACATAATTCGTTTTAAAAAGTTTACTTCGGAACTTTACAAATCCCTGATGTAATGTGTCTGGTCTAGATTTATTATATGTGAAACCCATATGCTTTAAATACGTGTGGTTGCTGAGTATAAATTTTACCTCATTAAAACATGGCCTGGTTTTGTTTGGTTTGAGATTGTTTTTTTTTTTCAACTGGAAAATGTTGGGTACTTTCTTAATAGGATACTTATAAAACAAGACTTACCATATTACTTCTTAAGGTTGTAAGACCACTCTAAATGATTTGCCTAAAGCACAATATAATTTTGTATTTAAATGTTGGTTTTATTGTTTTTTACAGATCCCTATAATTGTCACTTTTTTTACTTAAAAACCTCTTAATTTTACTATTGGTTTATATGGACCTTCACCTTGTCTTCGTTAAATAGGTAGTTTTGTTTTTTGCTGGAAATTAACATACTTTAATGGTTTATTATCTATGAAACTGAGATTGATGTAATTTTCAAATCGTAAAACGACTGTTATGAAGTTATATGTATATTCAGAGAAAGAATATTCTTGCTGCAGACTCAACAAGCCATTTTGTTAAAACATTAAATGAAATAAAGTGACACTGTCCGGCTGTCACCAGCAGGGGGCAGTCACCAAAACGGACTTTGTTTTTCAGGACTAAAGTCCAAATGTTTGTGTTTTTGTGAACTGAAACTCGCTTTTAGTGGAAGAAAACCAAAATATGCACAGAGGATGTCGTAAAAACCTGGAAATGTACCGTAACATGGACCACGGTAAGATGATCTTTTCCTCCTCTGTATTATTGACCGTCAAAAGTTAGCAACTAGCTAATGGTTGAATGCTAAAACTGACACATTCGCTCGCGACGTCCAGGTGTTTGGCTTTACTGGACGTTTATGGAATTCGGTTCTAAACTACATCCCGCTGCTGTCAGTGTATGTTGTAATGATTTTGTGCAGAAAGTTGTATTCAGGATAAACAGTGACCATCATGTGACGGCCGGCGGACCGGAAGTGAACCGTGATGGGGCTTGTTTTGTCTCGTGGAGGATGAATGCAGTTTTCCAGGGCGACTTCTCTTATATGGTTCTTGGAGTGTAACATTTTATCTTCCTTGAACACAAACAAAATAATTAACTTTTAGTTTCAAACAAATGTCTTCTACCAACATCCAGACTAAGATACAAAGGCACTGAAATGTCAGTCATGCCTAATCCTGCAAATCAGGATTTAGAATTATTAAAATTAAGACTTTAATTATGTAAACCTGAAAAGACATGTTGGCACAGAGGGATGGGGAGTATTTTTTCCAGATCAGTAGTTATCCAAACGTTTAGTGTTTTAATATATTTTTGTTTTTAAATTGGACAAATTATTAATAAAAAGGTTGCATTTCCTTTCATACGCATGCTTTAATACTCTTGTTCTGGAGGCGGGGCTTCACAGACATTTTTTTCTCCAAGGAGGGGGAGCAACAGAAAAAATGTGGCAAAGTCAATATTGGTTTCTTTAGATATCTTATTAAGAACAATTTTTATAATCTGAATGTTTTTGTATGCTTCTATGAAATAACTTGTGAATTAGGTCTATACAAATAAACTGAATTGACAGGCATGCAGGGTATTGTTTACCAAGGGTGTAACAATACATTGGTCCACATCGATAGATCGATTAAATGATTAAGTTCAAATATATCAAGGCAAAACAAAAACATCAATTCACATCATCATATGTTCAATGTGAATTGAACTAATGTATCGACATCGTAGTGTGATAGTACGGGTGATTAACACCCCTACTATTTACCCAGAGCCCACTGCAGGAAGAGGCCCTCCAAAAAACCTGGAATAAAATGTTTTTTTAAAAAAACAAGCATGGAAGGGATTAAGCAGGTGAAGAAATGACCCCACCAAAAAGATTTAGTGCTAAAAGTTGCATTTTTTAGATTTTATTTTTTTTTGGGGGGGGGGGGGGGGGGGTTGGATACTAATTATCATTTAAAGTTTATAGACAAAGTATGAAACAATATGAGGATATCAGTTACATTTTGCCACTTGATAAATTAGAAAACTTGTTGATCTACTAGTTAATTTTGCTCAAACCCTAATTTAATTTTAATTAGATAGTGATTTCCTTTTATCCTTCATCATGAGGTTATCACAGACATTGATCTGCTTCTTAAATTAGTGGCTTGGCATTTAAGGAATGCATATTGCCCGCTGTATTTAATGCCAGAGTTCTAAAAGGATTACATCATTTTTAAAAATCATGGCGTTTCAGCCGTTTTTGGTGAAAAAGTTACGCACAATAGTATGACGTGTGATCAAGAATGTGTGACATTACATTATCACTTGACTTTTAGTGACAGCTCACTGTTTAATGTGCAGCTTTATAATAATAACATTTTAAGTACCAATCAGTATTTTGTCAAGAGATTCTGATTGTCTTGAATTTTTTTCCAGAACACCCCTTGTTAGCAGATCTCTGCTGCTCTCAGTAACATTGGAGAGTGAAGACAACAAATCATATTTTGATTTTTTTCCTGTTTCAGTTTTTCCATCAGAGGATGAGAGGAAGGAACCAGCTGAGATGGTGGCTGGCTGTGAAAGTGACCGGTTCGAAAGCAGATGGAGCGAAGAACTCAGGCTGGTCCTCATAGGACGGACTGGATCTGGGAAGAGTGCGTCTGGAAACACCATCCTGGGCCGCAGGCATTTCCTGTCGCAGATCAGCGCCAGCTCTGTCACCCAAGTTTGCGAGCTCGGGAGCACTGAGCTCACGGAGGATCACGACCAGGCTGTCGCGCTAAGGAGGAAGCAGAGAATAACTGTGGTAGACATGCCAGGCTTTGGGGACACTCACCTCAGCGTGGAGCAGATACATGCAGAGATAGCCAAATGTGTGTCTCTGTCGGCCCCCGGTCCACATGCATTCCTCCTCGTGGTGCCGGTTGGACGGTACACGGCCAACGAGGACCAGGCCGTGAGCCAGCTGAGCCAAGTATTTGGAGAAGGTGCTGTCCGTCACCACACTGTGGTGGTTTTTAGCCGGGGGGACGACCTGGAGGGAACTGGGATTGAAGAATATCTAAGAGAGACGGCACCTGCTGGTCTTCAAACTCTGATTGACAGGTGTGGGGGTCGATACCACGCACTCAACAACAAAGACCCCGGTAACTCCACCCAGGTTAAAGAACTGGTGAGGAAGGTCGATGAGATGGTGCACCTGAATAATGGGGGGTTTTATACCAATGCAGCATTTTTAGAGGCAGAGGCTGCCATCACGGAGGAGCAGACAAGGATGCTGAGGGAGCGAGGAAGAGCTGAGGGGGAAGAAGAAGAGGGGGGAAACAATGGCGTGCAAGAGCAAAGCGAAGGTGGGCAACAAAGAGAGTGCAACTTTGAGTCCTTTGGAGGATATGAAGAGCAGTTTAATGTTGAGAGATGGACAGAAGAGGGCAGGAGAAACCCTTTCAGCCTCCTGAGGGACAGGTTCAGAGCGAGGCATCAGGGTGTCAGCAGGCGACATTCCCTCCGTTCACCCTTGAGCCGCTTGAGGAGAGAGGCTGCACTCTCTGCTAAGGTCCTGGACAGAGTGAAGATCCTGGTGGCTGCTGGAGCGACGGGCATGGCCGTCGGGGTGGTGTTCGGCGCCGCTGCTCCGTTAGCAGCTGCAGCGGGGGCGTCTCTTGTAGGAAACTCTGTGGGTTTCGCTGCAGGACAGTTAGCTGGGATGTCTGTCTCAGGAGGAGCAGGGGTGGGGAACGCCGTAGGGGCCATAGTGGCAGCAGCGTCCGGAAAAACCGCTGTGGCTCTGGGGGCTGCAACGGGCGGAGTTTTAGGGGGCTCTGTCGGAGCCGTTGCCGGCGTGGAGTCAGCCAGTCCTCAGGAGGGCGCTTTAGATGCTCTGGGTCAGGTGAGCATGATCGGAGCCTCTGCTGTGGGACTGGCAGCGGGCGTGGGATGTGCCCTGGGGGCCGGGGCTGCTTTAGGTGCAGCTCTGGAGGGAGCGGCTTTTAGCTCAGCAGCTCTTGGTGGAGCAGAAACTGCAGCCTCGGCAGCACCACAACACTCACTGGCTTCTGTGGCTGCAGGACCTCCTCAGTCCGCTGCAACAGGGCCTGTGGTGGTCTCAGTGCCCAACCACTGGGGCACAGTGGCGGTAACTACACGCATCTTGAGCGCGGTGGCTGAGATCGGGAAAGCTGCAGCAGGGATCGCCCTGGCTGGTGGTCTGGTGGTGAAGGTGGTGAAGGAGAAAGTGAGATCTGGAACGGGGTCTGCAGAAACCAATTACTCAGAAAAGAAATCTTATGAAATCTACTGGAACAAATAAACTCTCAAAACTGAAATCATTGTCAGGTTGTTCAGCTTTTGAATATAAATAAATATTAATATTTTTATCAGCATGATGCAATAAATATTTTATGAATAGACAAATTATGTTTTGATGAAAAAAGTAGAAATGTTTTTTATGAAATGTTTGGTACGTGGTTCAAACTTGGAGTGTAGTGGCTTTATGCTGGGATGATTTATTAGAAACATTTCCTTTTTTTCAGAGAATAATGATCAAATGTTTAAAATGATAAAATGACTTCTTGATTTTTTGGTCAGAGCATGGTCTTTAAATAATTTGAGTTTAAAAAATAAGAAGAGATGTTTTCATTTTGTAACTGCATAAATAAGGACAAAATGTCCTGGCTGATTTGATGTGGTGATTAATTTTGTTGTAGTTAGTTGTGTTGATGAAATAAAAAAATAGTTTTAAATGCTAAAATATTTGCACTTTCAGGTGGAGTTGGACGTGAGTGTTGTGCTGTTTAACATCATTTTGACAATAATTCACTTAGTTTACCGTATATAAAACTTACTAGGATAATTTTCAGTTGAATTATAATGCTTAATTATTTCATAAGCATTTCTTCATTACTCTGTTTTTTCTCTGCACAAACATTGGGAATAAGTTTACACACGTTTTGTGTTTATTCTGCATTATATATAAAAAAAATAAAATGTTATTGAATTAACGATGGACTTTTCATAAAGTGACTTGTCATTTTTAAGCTTGTCAAAAGTGTGCTTTTTTGGACCATTTGTGGTTGAAGATGGCATTTGTTTGTAAACATATTACAACATATTTATTTAGTCAATGACTTTAGATCAGATCCTTTTTAAGTGAGTTTAAGTTAGACAACATGTCTGCAATGTGGACGTAACGTGTTTTTACAACCATCATTATGAATGTGTTGATTTGTCTTGAGGTTTATTTTATTTTTAGAAAAAATAACGGGGCGTTTCATTCAAATGACACGCCAGCTTCTGATGCTTGACGTACTATCAGACCACAGTAAATGCGGCCTTCTCATTGGATGATAGGAACTGGTCTCATGACAAGAACTGCTGAGTTTTAGCCAATCAGACGCAGCTTTGGGCCACCGCTTCTGTTTGTGAATGACGTAATTAGCGTAAAACAAGATGGCGTCCTGTTGAAAAATAAAAAGGTTTGGGATGAATTTGACGTTAAGGTCTATCCTCCTTTGAGATTTTATAGATTTATTTGTTTTATAAAAGGGATTTTTAAATTTGAGCTCAGATAAGGACGTTGTGAAAACGGTTGTGTGGAGCCCGCTGTTGTTGGGTCTTGTCTCCTGCGACACCCCGGTGACAGCCGGGGAGGCGAGCCGCTGATGGACAGGATGGACACGGGAGAGTACATCACTCCTATGGACAACATGGACTCAACTTTAGCGGAGTTGGGAGACGAGTTTACTTTAGGAGACTTTGACGGTGAGTCTGTTTCTCTTAGCCGACGCTGTTTGTTGTTGTTTGTGTAAATGTTGGCCTGTTTCCAGACACAGTCTGCTTATAACAAATCTGAAATTTAGTTTCTAGTCTAAACTCGTGACAAACTGTTGGTATTAGCCTAACTTTCAGAGTTATTTAAATAAAAGATCTTATTTATTGGGCATATCTATGGCTTAATGTGCGAATGATTCTATAGTTCTTTCTGTGTAATTTATGTTTACACAAGTGCAGTAACATTTGATTTTAGGTTTTAGTTTTTTATAACAATTTTTTTATTAATCAATGAGATTGAAACTCTACTATAAAAGAAGAAGAGTGACTATATTTTCAGGCTCTCGTTACTTTTCTGAGAACAGATGTGGAAAACGATGAGTAACAACTTGCTCAGACAGTGACAGTCTTGTAAGAGCCTTAAGTCATTTTTTAAATATATGTTTTATGCGTTGAAGCGTTGTTTTTCGAGGTGGTCCTGGGTTTTATTAAAAGAAATCTTAAACAGAATAAATTTTCAGGTAATATGTTAAAGAAAACCAAAAGTCAAACAAGACAACTTCAAAGAACAGCAGACTAAATTACAGGACAATAACAACAAATAAAACCATTAAGCTGAAACAAAACAGGGAGAAAAAAAACAGAAAACAATGCAACTTTTCTATAACTCTGAAATATTTTAGGAAATCTCATTGTAGTTATAGTTTTGCTTTTGCCTCAGTGTAAAGCCTATTTTGTAGATTTAACTAAGGAACATTTGTGCTCCAGCATCTCTGTAAAGGTCTAGTTTTTTTTATTGTAGTTGCTATCCTACATCTTCGAAACTACGGTCTGTACGGATTTATTCTTAGTGTGAACTTATTGAAATTGTGTTGCTTTGTCCTGACTTGTCTTTAACAATTTGTCCCCCCATGGAGGTAAATCTATGTGGCCACATAAAATATGAGCAACTGCTGCGGCTCTGGGGTACAGCTGGGGAATAGATGTTTTGGTAGGGAATCAAACCTGCCACTTCCCGGTCCCATATTGGCCACATTTTTTTCCCTCTGAAATTTACAATTAATGCATGATCACAATCATTAGGAAATATATTTTGCATAACTAATCATAATCACATTTATTATCTAATGTTAGTGTATGGTGGAAGTAGATGTTGGGAACACAAGGGCACAGTTAGTACTGATCAATAAGTGGGAGACCAAAACTTGATGAGTCGTGTATAATAAAATAACTATTTTTTTGTTTCAAAATTAGTAAATGCTCCTCCAACCCCTCTTTACCTGATTCACATAACAGTTTCCGATGCTGTCCTAGTCTCACTCTAGATTACATTTTGTTTCCAACTTGTGGGTTCCTCTGGAGCGAATCCTATTACTGAAACTACTTTATCTCCTTCCACTTTTCCTGCGCATCAGCGTGTGTCGTGGAAATAATTGCTTTAATAAAGGTTTCATTTTGCAGCAAAATAACTTCCAAATGACATATTTTGACTATCAAGCTACAAAATAGACAAACAAAATACATCTTTTTGTTATCATTTTGGGCCTGCAGATGAAGCAGCAGCTTTTCTCTTGCTGTCACAACAGGACTTGAGTTTTCACCTGTCCAAGTTTCACATCATTCACTTTGAATTCTTCTTTTAACACTGCAGAAATATTGTTCTTGATACATTGAAAAAGTTCTGCTTTTAGGGCAGTAATATCCACTCCAAAATCCACAAATAACACTCTATAGGCTGAAAATAACTACTTCTGAAACTTGGTCAGGGGGAGCCTTAAGAAACACGTCTTACTCCATTGCTGGCTCTCAGTTTTATTTGTGTCCAACTCAACTTTTTGAAGTTTCAACATCTCTTCGAATTTGCACAGGAACGTCTATTCTTCTATCCAAGGGTAATATTACAGTTCTTATCAGAGAACACTGTCTTTTATGTACCGGTAGCTAACATAACCTGCAGTGAAAATGTAGAATACATAAAAAGTGAAAAATAAAATAAAATGCTGTTATTATGGTGTGAACTAAGAAACTGATGTTTTCTAGTTGATAGAATAAACAAAGTATCCAGAACCAATAGGTGTCGTCAAAATGACCGCTGCAGCCGCTTATGCCTGTTTATCTGTGTGACATATAGTGGTAAGGATGTGTTTGGTTCTTTAAAGCCACTCTCTCATAGAGTCTATATATGTGCTGTATGTTGAATTATTTGTTCTGATCGTCTTACAGCAGGACTAAGTTCAAGGCTACAGTCTGGTGACCCTGACACCTGAAGATACGCTCTATCTTTGATCAAACAGGAAATCTTTTTTTAACATGAGTCTGTGGAAGAAGTCTAGTTATGAACAGTGTGCTCAATGTCGTGAAACTGTGAACAAAATTAAACAGCTTTTGAATTTCATCACAAGATTATTTTGTGTTAATTAGTTTTTAAAGGGATTTATTTGGCAAGATTATTTTTGATTGTTTTATTAAAATAAACTAATTAAAATGGCCCCTGTTAACTTATTTATATTCCCTATAAACCCCTAACCATTTCCTATTTAAACACATTGTAATTAAGTCATAATTTGCGTTGTTTTAGCTAATAACCTAGCAAATGAGTTGACATTGCCATATTACATAAGAATAACTGGAATCCTGTTATTGCGTGAAATGAATTCAACAACACGAGCACAGGACTTGTTATAGCTGCATTGTCTGACATTGTTGTTCAGGACCGGCAGCATTACAGCTTCTTTTTTCCTCAAGGTTTTCTGTTTGAAGGCTGGTTTGTATCAATTTACGAGCTGAACAGTAGCGACACCTCTGTGAATAAACGTGTCATTTCAAGGTCAGCCTGTAGTTTTATCTGTTAGCAAGATTAGGGCATCTTAATAAAACCTCCATCGACACAGTTTTACTGCCTTTTATTAGGTTTCAGAACAGCATTTAAAAAAAAAAAAGAAAAACTAATCGAGGGTACAGTCTCCTGGATGTAGGTAAATTGTCACTAAATGTAGACTCTCCTGTTTGTCTAACAAATATAAAGAACATTTTGTGATGGATCTTCTTAAATCTCTACAGAGATGCTGCAGTATGTCAGCAACCAGGTGGGCGACTTCCCCGACATGTTTGAGGACCAGATGACCCCAGTGGGCTCACTACAAACGGGCGGCCTCGGCTCCTCCCTGCAGCCCACCATTCAGACTCCACAGACTCCTCAGACGCCAGCCGCTGCTTCCTACCAGAGCACCAACGTAGGCCTACCCTCCTCCCAGACTCTGTCCCTCCATTCTGTACCCCTCACCCCTCCCCTCACTCCCGCACAGACGCCCTCCCCCGTCACCACTCCTTCAGTGCATCAACAGGTGACCCGCAGCCCCCCGCTGCTACAGCCACGGCCTCAGATGATCCAACCTATCCAGCCGCAGATCCAACAGACTGCCCCACAAACCATCCAGGTATCAAATATTTAAAGCACATAATTTATTTATTTTACCTCTAGTTCTGCTGTTCTACATCATGTTCATGCTCTGTTAGGTTATGCACTGAAAAATGAGCAGTTGCATGTCATACACGTGTGGTTTGGAGGGAGATGAACGACTTTTCTAGAGATGTACCGTGATTGGTATTATCTGGGCAAATTTCTGCTTTATTGCCAATAAAACATTACATTCAGCTCAGGATGTATTTAAACATTTGTGTATATCATTTATTTATCTAGGTTAAAGTCTCATACAGAGAACTGCCATCACTACCAGTAATAAAATGCAAAGCACACTGTTAGACTATTATTTAGGTCTCAGTTAAAATCTCAATAACTGTCAGCCTAAACATTTTTTTAGTTGATTTCCTAAAACAGAATATAAATCTTTGTGTTTTTCCTAAATGTAGATGCACACCCAGGGGGTTCACTTGCAGACCCAAAACTTCCCAGTCCACACTCTGGTTCAGACCCACAGCCAGACACCCCTCCCCATCCAGACACAGGCACAAACCGTGATGATCGCCTCCAACGGAGGGCAGTCGCGCTTCATCCAGAACCCAGTTATCTGCCACCAGAGTCCTGCTCCAAGTTTCCAAGGTGACCGCAGAGGACAGGAGAGTTTCTGCTTTAAAGTGTGAAATAAATGAGTGACAGCAAACGTAGGTGACTTCAAAATCCTTTATCACTTTTCTTGTTCCTCCAGTCCTTCAGCCACAAGTGCAAAGCATCATGACGTCACCACAGCTTCAACCGCTAACCATCCAACATCAGCGAGTTTTGACCCAGACAGGTCAGACCATTCAGACGCTCTCCACAGCGCCCACCGCAGTCCATGCTGTGCAACAGCAGGTTCAACAAGTGCCTGTAAGTAAAGCTGGAGATATACTGACATGTTCTGATACTTCAGTCATAAAAACTTATTTATGAGCTTTTACGAAATGTAAAAGCTTTATACAGATGTTTTGCATTTTATTTAGGTTCTGGTTCAGCAACCTCAGATTCTTAAGACAGACTCATTGGTTCTCACAACTCTGAAACCAGACGGGACACAGGTGTTGTCCACCATGCAGAGCCCTGCAGGCATCACCACCCTGACTACACCCATCCAGAACGCAGCTTTACAAGTCCCAGTAAGCAGCACAGTCACAAGAATTCATTTTAGAGCTTGTTCCATGTTAAAGCTTTTTTAAAAGACTGCATGCACCCTGATTTCTGTTCCTAGACGCTGATGGGCAGCAACATTCTCACCACCGTTCCTGTTGTGATGGGAGGAGGAGCAGACAAGCTGCCCATCAAACAGCTCCCGCCAGTCTCCTCCACCTGCACTGCAGCGAGGCAGAGCGTGGAGCAGAACCAGGTGATGGCAGGCAGCATGGGGCCTGGAGTGGTGGTGAAAGAAGGCGAAAGGAGGACGACGCACAACATCATCGAGAAGAGATACAGATCCTCCATCAATGATAAGATCATGGAGCTCAGAGACCTGGTTATGGGCAATGACGCAAAGGTAGAAAAAGAAAACTTCATTAAATTTATGTGGCATTTATTAGCTCTAGTAGTCTACCTGTTATGCCCCGATTCTGCCTCCGTCTACTCTTTTTAAAAAAATTTTTTTTAGTCATTTATATATTTATTTATTTTTTATCCAGCCAGTGAGTCAAAATGTGGTTCTACTGTTTGCAAGACCCTCCTTTCATTTAAGGCCATTAACAGTCTTCGTTCCTCCGTATATTTCCTCGCCTCTCCATGCTTCTGTCCCACCCATAATCTCAGATCCTCCTCCACCCAGCTCACCATTCCAGCTGTTCGCCTGACCACCATGGGGTCAATAGTAGAGGTGTGCCGATCGATCGGTCACTGATCGCAATCGGGCCGATTTTCGTGAAAAAGTGCATGATCGGTGATCGACGATCATTGGCTCTTTTGCCGATACCGATCACGTGCTTCTCATACTTTGCAGCCTGCAGTGGCTAACATTGGTTCGTGCTAACATTCAATGCTAATACAGCTAGCCTGTTAGCTTCCAGCAGCTAGCTGGGACTTCTACGCCGTCAAAACATCAAAAATGAATG
>JAVKLF010000021.1:12979786-12994767 GCA_034783495.1 Millerichthys robustus
TGGTTCCTTTTTCCACATAATATAACCAGTAGTGCTTATGATAAAAAAAAATTAGAATAATGTGATCGGTATCGGTGTATCGGCCCCCATGGGTGATCGGTATCGGTATCGGCAGGAAAAAACCTGATCGGCACATCCCTAATAGTCTTCAGCTGCTCAGCCCCCAACCTTTGTACCTCTGCCCCAAAATTAGAAAAATTCTGGTTCTACTAACATCTTCAAGATCTCTGCCTAAACTCATAAATCATTGTAACTGCCATCGGTTTGCTATTTATTGTTGATGCTTTTGTCTTTGCACCATTTTATTCTGTCAATTGATTTTATTGTTTTTGTTGCGTTTGCTGTCCTATTTTGATTTCTGTAAGGTGACCTTGACAGTTTTGAATTCAATTAAATTTCAATAAAAAAATACTGTATTCATTCCCAAGGGGAAACGACAAAGGCACCTCTAAATAAAATGTATTATTACTGATGACTTTAACACAGGTTCTCCTCTTTTTAATGTCTTTTCCTCTCAGATGCATAAGTCAGGAGTGCTAAAGAAGGCTATTGACTACATTAAATACCTACAGCAGGTCAACCAAAAACTACGGCAAGAAAACCTGACACTCAAGATGGCCAACCAGAAGAACAGTAGGTGTCATTACTTAAAGACCAGATCATAATTTATAGCAGTTAAAGATTACAATCAGCATTTTCTTTCTATCCCAGAGCCGGTCACGCTGTCTGAAGACGTGGAGCTCAAACAGGAAGTAGTGATGATGTCACCTCCAGCCTCTGATTCTGGCTCTAGTTCCCCACATCAGTTCTCCCCATACTGTGTCGACTCTGAACCAGGAAGCCCATTATTGGATCACGATCAGGTAAAAACCCACCCAGGCCGGTTGGTGTGCTCCGGATTGGTTTTTAAATGTGCATCAGCTCAAACACAAAGTACATCTGCATTTTTTTCTACTTAAAATAATCAAAACAATATATAAATATTCCCTTTTTTAAATGGCATTATCATAGGTGCAACATGAGTATATTAAGAATTGGAAAAGAAAAATGCAGTACAATATTTATGACATGCGTTTAATTATTAACACAGCTGTTTTACAGTCCAGCAATGTTGTTGTGACCCTTTTCTTTTTGCCCTTCACCGTCCCTCAGGTAAAATGTGAGCCTGACTCCCCCTCCACGGTTGGAGTGATGGATCGTTCTCGCCTGCTTCTGTGCGCCCTGACGTTCTTCTGTCTGTCCCTAAACCCCCTGCCCTCTTTGCTGGGCTCGGAGGCCTCGGGGTACTCTGGTCTGTCTGCAGGCCACGTCCCCTCCCGAACGCTCGTCTGGTTTCCTACTCACACGCAGGACTTTGGTGAGCCCCAGAGTTTATCATGGTTTACGACGGAAATCAGAAAGAGTAGGCGCAACTAAGGCCTTGTTTCATGTTTCTTTTATATTCTCCAGCATCTTGGCTGCGGTGTCTGTTGCCGTGGGTGATTGTGTGGGTGCTGAGTGGAGTGGGAGCGCTGTGGGGCTGTGTCAGGGTGCTGTACCTGTGGGAGCCCATCACACCCCTTCACTCGCCAAAATCTGTCTCTTTCTGGAGGCACCGCAAGCAAGCAGACCTGCACCTCAACAGGGTGAGAATAAAACCAACTAGGTTCAACATTTTAATACTCTAATACAACAAATTGTCTCACTGCCTGCTTTACTCAAACTTTAGGTTCACATGAAGGGATTAGGATCAATTTGTTTCATCTGTCACAGATCACCTCACGCAACTTTTATCTCATTGTTTTGATGTCTCTAAGCCTGTTTTTTCCCGTTTGGTTTTATTTTTAGCTTTTCTCAGTTTTTTTATGTCTTAAGTTTTCTCTCCTGTCAGTCAGCACCAAATACTGAGACGCTTATTGTTATTTGCTGCGTCTTGCAGGGAGATTACACAGCAACCATGGCCAGTTTAGAGACTTGTCTGTCTGTCTTGACAAGAGCTCTTCCCTCCAACGGTCTGGACCTGGTTTGTTCGCTCTCCTGGAATTTGATTCGCTACTGCTTGCATCGTCCAACCCCTCTGGGCTGGCTGGTCCACCAGGTCGGAGGGAAGTACGAAGGGGAGGAAGCGAGGACCAGTGCGAGAGACGCGGCTCTGGTTTATCACCAGCTGAGCCAACTGCAGCTCACAGGTCAGAGGACGAGAGTGCTGGGATCCTCAAGAGATCGGTTTAGGCCTTAGTGGTGTTGCAGATCAGATTTGAACAAAGTAGTAAAGTATGCAATATCTCCTGGTTTCTGTAGGAAAGCTGCCTCAGCGCAGCAGCTTGTGGGCTTTCTCTCTTTCTCTGAGTGCCGTTAACCTCAGCGAGAGCGCACAAGGCAAGATGGCCCCGACTCAGCTGGCTCAGATTTACGTCACCGCAGCGACAGCCCTGCGCACCGTCCTGGGCCACCACCTCTCTTGTCTGCCTGTATGTGTTTGGTTTTCTGTTATTATTTGCAGCTAAAAGCGGCCATATTAAGTTTGCATCATTTCCCGTTGTGTTTCTGCCCCAGGGTTACCTTATGGGTTGCGCAGAGAGTGTCGCCAACCAGTCAGAAACCAAGCAAATCCCTGACTGCCTGCGCTGGCTCTTCACACCACTGGGCCGACAGTTTTTTCTGAGCTGTGATTGGTCAGTGAAGTCAGACAGCAGCGATGAGGTGTACACTTCTCAGAGAGACCCGGGTTTGTTTCTTTGTTTTATGTTTTTCTCTAATTTTTCTCAACTAATGCCCACCATCGAAAGGCAAAGACACACAGATAATGTTTTTGCTCTTTTTTGTTTGTTTCTATCTAATATTTGATGTTGTAGTAGTTGAGAGTCATTTCTAAAAAATGATAACAAATCACTTGAGGTTGCTTGTTCCTTTTCTGTTCTCCTGCAGCCGACCCCATTGCCCAGCTGCACCGATGTTTCTGCAGGAAGCTTTTGGAGAGAGCTGTTCACACCCTCATCCAGCCGCAGAGTGACTCAGACGCAGGCAACTGCAAGAACAACTCTGGGTACAGCAGTTATTAATGGCCGCAATCCTTCCTATCAAGACACTTAAAGTCTCCACTCAGAATTTCATCCATGTTTATAATCATTTTCTTTGTTTTTGTTTTTGTTCTCTGCTCTGCTACTTTTTCAGGGAATTTTCCAGTGCCCTAGAGTTCTTGGAGTTGTTGAACAGCTGCACAGAGGACTCGCCTTCCCCCCCTCCTCCCTTCTTGACTCCTCCCAGTCACACCACTATTTCAGGTTTGAATAATGTCAGGATTGGGAGGCATTAATCAAAGTCGATGTCAATGTAGTGGAAAGAGCAAACAGTTCCAACAATTCTTTAAACGTTTCAGAGAAGTTAATGGGCGACTGTTGTCATTCCAACAAAATATGCTGCTTCTAAAATTGTCCCTGTGTTTTATTTTTATTTCCAGTGGGAGACCCAGTGAGTCGTTGGTGGGCTCTGGTCCTGAAGGCTGCTGTTCATTGGCTGCTGGGTGATGATGTCGCTGTGAGGTCACTTTTAGCTGAAGCAGAGAGAATGCCAAGAGCTCTACACATTCTTGAGTAAGTGCAATAAATAAATGATTAAAAACAAAATCAAATTGTGTTGCACAGTGTTTGTGCTGTAGACATTTTGGTTTCAGTTGAGGCTCCGTTAGTCTCAGTTAACAATTGCATCGACAGAAAACTTCCTACCTTTCACAAAAGAGTCAAAGCTGCAAAACGCTGAAACTTTTCAAATATCTTAGCTTGTCCTCTCTCTGTTTCAGCCATCCCCTGCCCAAAGCCGTGCTTCTTTTGTGTAAGGTAGTCCAAATGAGCCTGTCCCCACTGAAAGGGGAGGGCGTGGTCTCCTGCCTCTCCCACTGTGACAGAGCGAGCAGCCACCTGCGCTCCAGCATCTCTGTGCCGCTCGCTCAGCCTGGCAACTGGCTCAACAAGGTACGACGCAGTAAAAGAAACTCCACAACCACCTCTACTTTATATCCGAGCTCGGGTTGTGGTCCTCTCTCCTTCCTGAAAGTGCACGTTTGATTTGAAATACTTCCCTGCATGCTCGGTTGTGGTCAGGACAGGTGGGAGTGGGGCAGTGTGAGCGCAGTGCGGGTGGAGGGAGGTGGCTGTGGTGCATTGTAGTTGCATTGCATGATCCTGAAGCCGAGTGCAATGTGTCTGCAGTGCAATACAGAGGCTTCTCCGATCTGCACGCACCCGCTACACACCCCGCCACCTAACATTCACCTCGACTCTCACTAATCGTTTGATTTCTGACATGCATGTCGAGTTGATGTTGGTGATTGGTTCCGATTTGACTCACCTTAAGTATCAAATGTATTTTTTTCAAAATTGAAATCAAGTACCATATAAGTGACATCTTTTTATTTTTCAAGGGGGTGGAGCTTCTTGTCTGCGACCTTCTTCTGACCTTAAGGACCAGCTTGTGGCAGCGAGGAGGCAGCAGTAACGGAGAGCCCGGTCCGGCTCCTGGATCTCAGTTGGCTGGTTTCCAGAGGGACCTGAGCGCACTCAGGAAGCTCACACAGTGCTACAGACAGGCACAACACAAGGTATAATCACAAGAAGTAATTCAGTATGTCGATAAAATACCTTTACAGAATTTTTCTATATTTTTTTAACCTCTTGAAATCATTTCTACTTAATTTAGCCTGAATTAATGATTAAAATCAGTTTTTGTTGTTCTAAAGTTATTTGGTAGTGTAAGTCTCATTGCCTTTAACGTAAGAACAGAAAAATATTTTTTACTGTAGCACCTCTTGAAAGTTTTATAACCATTCAGTCTGGCTTTTTGTCTCTCAGATGTTCCTCCATGAGACCACGGTGCGGCTGATGGCTGGAGCCAGTCCAACGAGGACACACCAGCTGCTGGAGCACAACCTGCGACGCAGAACACGCCACTCATATTCTGCTGGTACAAAAACACAGTTATTAAATAAATACACACATGGAAAGCTGATAGAAGCTTCACCTCCAATCACATTTTTGTTCTTAGCAAAATGTAAAAGCTTGTTTTAACTGTTTTAAATGGCATCCTATCACTGTTTCTACACCCATCGGTGCTGTTAACATTTAACGTGCTCCTTTCTTCTTCTTCTTCTCCTTCTTCTTCCCCCTCCTGCTGCCATCAGAAGGGGAGTGTGTTGTTGGCGAGAGGGAGAGGGCTCACGCAATCCTCCTCGCCTGCCGCCACCTGCCCATGCCCCTCCTGACCCCGCCAGGTCACCGAGCCCGCCTGCTGGCCGAGGCCAAGCGAACCCTGGAGCGGGTCGGAGACCGCCGGTCCCTGCAGGACTGTCAGCAGATTCTGCTGCGCCTCAGTGGGGGCACCACCATCGCTGCTTCCTGAACACACACTCAAAAGGAAACACATTTTAGGCTTCAGTCTACTGCATGTAAGCCATCAAACAAGTGCCCTGGCTTAAACTCGTGATGGCTACTCTTTTTATCGCTAAATGCTCAGCTGAATTGTTGCAGCTCTTCGGCCCCCCCTGCTGTCCATTAGTGGTACAGACTGTCTTATTTCAGTTTTCCAATAAAACTGGAATTATGGGTTCCATTTTATCTCTTTCACTTTTCAGTTAAAACAAAAAATATATATCTTGATAGATTTTGACCAACACACATCAGGGCAATTCAAACAGGGCCCCATAAATGAAAAAAGGGACCAGCGTTGAGCAGCTGTTTTAAATTAATCCAACTCAGCGATTCGTTAATTAGCTGTATCAGTGCAGCCATTACTGCAGCGCCATGAGTGCTGCAATAATTGCGCACCGTTCAGTTAACTTGCAGGCTTCATTTAAGGGCTTCAGCTGAGGTCTGAGTGCATCTGTGCTGCTGGAGGAACACAGAAGAGCTGGTTTTAAACCGTACAGCGCTGAGCAGTGTGTCTAATCTACCTCAAACACTGTACGATGCCAGCATTGTACTATGAAACAAATACGGAAAAGAAAAACATCAGCTCTTCTAAAACCTTTGTCTAAAGTGAAGATTTGGTTTCTTGCAGCATATTTCTTATGAAATGTTGCTTATGGAATTTAGCAGCACAGCTTTTAAGAAATTATTGAAACCACAGACGTGACAAGAAGTTGCTCCTAAATGTTAAGAATTAAAGAACAGAGGCCTGTCTACACACAGAGGAGGAAGTATATTACATGGTAAAGTAATTGCATTCATAAAGACCGTGTGATTGTATATAAGTTGTACATAAGCAAAAAAAAAACAGGAAGCTATTTGTTTGAGACCTGATTGAAAGAGCTAGATCAGCAATTTCAGACCTTTACTTTATCTCCACCATTTATTTTCTTATTAGCCTTTTTTCTTCACACAAGTAGGTTTGAAAATGTCACCACGCAGCAGCTGAGGGGTGTTTTACTGTGGCAACAGAAACACACGCTAAGAAATCTAAGTTTTTGACCTTTATGCAGAGTACTGAGTAGCACAGGTCAAAAACTGTGAAGAAGTTTGGTGGAGTCACTGTAAGGTTTTAAAAAACAGTTTGATGTGAATCTATAATGTAAAGCTCTCAAACGAAACGGGTTTGGTGTTCTGTAGAGAAAAGTATTTGGTTTTATCAAATGGAGGAGGATGGTTTGTTTTTGTGTGTTTGTCCAGTTAGCTTTTTATTTGTAATTATCATGACCGCACTTTTGGCATTCCTGTTTTGTTTTATTTTGCTCTGAATCTCTTATTTAATGGTTGTATAAGAAAAACGCTTCCGAGGGGCCAGTTTTGCTGTCATTTTGTTTTTATTAACGAAAGCAGCAAAGGGTCTGAAACTACCAGGAGGAGGAACCTTTATTAGTGAAACAAAATGTTCTTTGTTTAAAAAATTATGATGGTTTTTTTTAGAGCTTTAGCTTGGAATGTAGGGGCGACTCCTCTCAAATAAACAATGTAATTCCTTTGGTTTAAGATTTACAAGCATACAGTTAAGAAATGACTGGACTCTGCCTAGAAACGTTTAAAAACCTTTTCCATCTATCAGTTTACATTTAGTACCCAAGAGGAACAAAAAGAGTTTTGCTCTTGTAATTGGGATTTTCTTTGTCTTGTCTCCTGTTTTATTATTTGAGCGTCTGTGTTCCTTTGAATGTTTTCTAATAAAACAACACTGCAGTGCGTCCTGTGTGGTCATTTCACCTATGTTACGTTTAGGAAGTGTAAACCAGGAAGTTGACACTGAGGAGGGTGGTGATTGCATTTTAAAGGAGGGTTTTCACATATTTTACATTTCCTCAAAAGCAAATTGTAACTTTTGTTTTGTTTTTGACATGGCTGTGAATCATATACATAATAAAAAGTGAACTTTCATCGTTTGTAACAATCATTCAAAATAATGTTCTGAAATTACTTCGCTTACAGGCGGGGTTTAAAAAGACATAAGGACATCCAATAATTCAGTACATAATATAATGTGTTCTATATAACAAGGAAGTTAAATTATGAAGCTGTGTGTGATAACAAAGGACTTCATTGAATCTTAATGGTTTTTAAAAATTTTTATCAGCATTAAATTTTCACTCAAGCCAAAAAAAACAGTTGAGTCATTGTGACAACTTGATTTGTCTTAGTGTGGATTGCGTTTAGTCAGACAACTTCAGTTAAACACTGTTTTTTGAATGCTATCCTTTCTTGCCAAATTCTTTAAAACTTAAATAATTACAACTAGTTAATTATAAACATTAAAAATGTTATGTATTAGACTTTTTCAATAAATCCCGATTCCCGACATATTTAGCTACTAAAATGCTTTGCGCGATATCCGCTGATGAAGTCCAGCGGAACTATTCAAGAGGAGCATGTTTCCTGTCGGAACAAGTTAAATGACGGACGTGTCCAACACTGAACTCACGTGAACAACATGAAAAATCATAAAAAACATAACAACGGGCCACAAAAGGCAAAATTCAAGCCGGGATCCAAAAAAAGGGAAAACAAGTGCGTCGTAATGTTTGACGACAAAGCCAGACAGTAAGTTCGTTTGTAGTTACGTTTACGCTGTTGGCTAGCATTTTGCCTAGCATAACAACGTAAAAGCAGATAAATTTGCCTTACAATTGAATTTGAACTCATTTTTAGAGAACCTTTGACTCTACAGTGCTGTTTGTATGTAAAATATGATAAAATGAAACCAATTATACATGCGTACTTACAATTTGTATTCATTTATGCTAACCTCAGTCAAATGTAGTGTTCTAATTTACTTTAAGTTGAGTTCAAATTAAAGTGGCAAATCTTACAATAAACATCAACATTTGGGTTATGTATTAAATGTTATGTTTAAAAGGTGTGTCGTAGACGTTTACACAAAGTACGTGTAAATTGTATTTTCTCATCCTCAGAGACTATCTGACTGGTTTCCATAAGAGGAAGTTGGAGAGGAGGAAAGCAGCAGTGGAAGAAATCAAACAGAAACTCAAAGAAGAGCAGAGCAGGGTCAGAGAACAAGTAAGTAAACGTTTATTTCTGAATTAGCACAAACCTTATTGGATGTTCATGTAACAACAGGACGTGCAGACGTGAGTGCTTTGCTTTTTATTTTCAGCGACATAAGGAGTACATTAAGATGCTGAAGGAAAGGACAGAAGCTCTTGGTGAGTTGAACAAATGAACCAATCTCCTGTTTTTAAACTCAAGTCGTCAAAATCTGATTTTTTGTTCTGTTTTTGGTGCCCCCCTTCCCTCCCACAGCGGACGCTGACGATGATCTGGAAGAAGCAGTAATCAGTAAAACGGAGTCCATACAGTATGATCATCCAAACCACACGGTCACTGTGACAACCATAAGCGATTTGGACCTCTCGGGGGCACACCTGCTCCAACCTGCAACAAATCATGTAGATATTAAAATGTTTTTATGTGTTGTGTCAAATGTGTTGTTTAAGGTGATAACTTTATTCTGAATTATCTCTAATTTTAAGGCTGACGGGCTGAGCGATGATGAAGACAAAGAAGAGGAAGAAAAAATGCCCACTATGCCAAAAAAAGCGAAGGATCTGATTATGAACAAAAAGTAAGCTGACCGTAGAGGTTTTAACAAATTAATCAATATGTTTCTTGTAAAAAATTAAGGTTTTAGATAACAATAACTTGATACCTTCTCTGACTCATTTCTTCCTATTGTGTTTCCTAATAGTACAGCTGTGATTTGGTGGCTACGTTTGTTTTTTTGTTTGTTTTTTTTTCCGTTTGTCTACCTGCCCACTCTCAGTCCTGCTGTCTTCTTCTCTCTCTCCCCCGCTGTAGGATTCGCTCCCTTACGGCGGCGCTCAGCACCTACACCAGCAAGCGGAAAAGGAAAGGGAAGCAGAAAGGCAGACAAGGCCATGGGACAGACGAGAGACTCGTGGACACAGAGAGTAAACGCAAGAGTGGGAGGACCAGCAAGTCTCAGAGACGCCGACAGACGGGCAGAAAAATGCACCATCAGGACTGAAAATATGTTGTTTTTATATGTAGAAATAACCCCAACTCGGAACCGGATCTCTGAAGAGACGTGATTTTTTTTTTAAGCGTCCATCCGAGCTCCTGTTCTTTTATATTAATGTTACATCAATTTCACTGTATATTCTTACATTTCGATTAAAGGAAACATTAATACTGACATCGTGCCGGAGTCTTATGTCACATAAAAGTTGCGCTGCTTGGAATTTCGTTCCTCTGCACTCTATTGTTCAATTAGGAAACCTGACGCTGCTGTCAACATCCTCTGCAGTGCATCAGGAAATAAACCCAGAGCTTTGTGTTTCCTTTAAGCTCAGTATTACCTGTGAGTGATCTAAAAGACCGCTGAAGTTTTTTTTTATTTATTGGAGCAATTAGCAACGCTCCTGGCTGTAATGTGTATTGAACACCCCCCATAACGCAGCAGTGTTTACTTATTTATAGTAACCTGAGCCGGCGCATGCCAGCTGTGGCTACCTCAAGCGTTTCATTTTGTTTTCTAAAAGCTCATGATATTTAATACATCCATCAGGCACATGGCTCCACGTTGGATCTGGGTTTTTTGTGTGTGTGTATTCCAGAGTCAGTGCTGTGTTTAATCAAGCTCTAACATGGAAGCTTCAGTTTCACTCACTCAGAACAGCCAATCAGAGTGTTGCGATCCCAGGAGCACGAGGAAGACCAGGCGTGCGTTTGACGGGGGTCCGATGAGCAGTTTATCCTTAAATTTCAAACGGCAGGAGCTTCTCCTTTCTGGTAACTTTATTTGTTTTTTTTTCTCATCTTTTTCCTAATTCACTTTCTGTGTTTTTGGTTAGTCTGCACTTCTTAGGGAATGCTTTTTGTAAAAGCCAGATAAAGAGTGGTCTCTCCGTGTTCAGACTGGATAAGATTTCCCTGTCTCTCCAAATGGACAGGTTCGATCTGGCATAAATCATGAAATGTAGCAGCGTCTCAGTTCTCACATCTGCTGCTGCAGTGATTCTGATGATTCAGAAACATCAGAATATTACAAAATCTTTAGTTTTACTCTTTTTCTTTTAATTCTATTTTTAAAGGATATTTTATTACTAGTATCAACTTTAAAAATCCAGTTCTGTTACAGTTTCTTAGGGCTGTGTTTCATTCTCGTGTTCATGCATGATCTCAAATGTGTGGATTAAATTCTAAAGAGCAATTTTATTGCTCGGCTTTGCTTCCGTTTCTTAGTCACCTCTGTGGAACGGGATGAGCGAGCAGCTCGCCCCCTCAGGACCCACCATGCCCCTCTCCATCGACGAGCCAATGTGCCCAAAGTTCCAGCCCAACATCTTCGACTCCTCCCGCTGCCACGACTGCCTTCGCCAGAGACGCCAGCACACCAACTCAGGGGAGAGCCCCGAGGCGGCCCCTGAACAGAAACCCCTGTCAGAGCCTGAAACTGGAACTAAAACTGGAACCAATCCTGGGATTGGGTCAAGCAGAGGAGTGTTTCTACTTACGCCAATCCCATCCCAGGCAGAGGAAAGAGACACTAACAGCACCAAGGTAAAAAAAGACAGAGATAAACTGAGAGATTACGTCATCATGAGGAGAGCTGATTTGTGAGGAACCACGAGTGCAACACGTGCTAACTGATGGGATTAATTGAATGTGAGGGAAGCCTGACAGGCAAGACGGGTACAGGTCAGGGCAGGCAGTCCTCATCTCTGCACGAATCCTCTGTGCTCTCTAAATTCTGCACGTTTTTAAACCTGAATTGAACGTAGATGGGTTTGACCCCAAACCTTACACCTAAAAGCTTGCTAATTGACAGCAAATATTTACAGAGGGTTAGTGGGATTATATTTGAGTTTTGTTGCTTTTTAGTAACTGAAGACGGTAACGGCGAAGAGCAGGGGGGCAGTAGTGGCTCCTATTATAAATTAATGAAGCTGGATCACTTACTGCTCTCTTGGAAATCACTTTCCACCTCATAGAACTGCAATGTAAAGAAAAAAAACTGAGCCAGTTTCTAAAGCAGTTTTAAAACTGAGACACTCTGCATGTTCCGTTACATCTATTCTGGTTTTTGCTTTGAACATTCTGGGTTGATTTCCTCCAATTCCCTTTAAAAGATGTAGAGATTTTGGTGTTTTCTTTTTTCCCTTACAGTTTTGGATCCTTTTAAAACTGTGTAGTTTACAAGAAAGGTTTGAGGTAAGAAAAACAAGAATAGTGATGAAATAATAATGAGGAAAAGCCACGAGGCAGGTCAGGTTACAGAGGTGTAATCCTAATCGAACAGCAGAATAAACATGTCGGGGTGAGATCATGAACAATTTTCACCAAACTCCTTTATTCTAGAGCCGACAAAGATGCTTTGGCTTATTAAACACTTCCTCGTGTGTTGTTATGCTTTGATAATGGATCCCATTGGTCTCATCTCAGTGGCTTTTTGACCTTTGCTTTGGTGACGCGGCCTCTCTCAACATCGTCTGTGTGACTTGGAGAGAGAGAAGCCGCGCTGCAACAACGTGATTGGCTCCCTGTCACCCTATCAGGAGGACTCTGACAGTCTGTCAGTGGTGAGTAGCTACTGTGATGTCAATGGAGGTCACACGGGTTACGATGAGACCTCTTTGTGCATCCTGAGCCCAGACTGTGAGCTTTATATTTGGGACGGCGACGACAACTACAGCACAGACAGGTAAGGAAGACAGAACAATGTATATTTGAGGCTCCTATTTATAAATTAGCTGTGTCAGGAAGCTAACTCTGGAGGTGTACTGGATCATTTCTTTATAAAACCTACTGTAGCATCTTATCTGATGTATTTTTGTGACTTTCCATGCCTAGTCGGCTCAAACATACTGCCCTCTCACCTTCTCGTCTCTACTTCTTACCTCCTCTTCCACGCAGCTGTCGTGACCGAAGTGAAGAGTTCAGCAGCTCTGTTAGTGCAGAGGAGGAGTACTTGGCAATTCAGCGTCGTCCCACCAAGTTCAGCATGACCCGACATGACCCTCCGCCTCACCGACCCAACCCGCGGGCCTGGATGGAGGAGACTCGAAGCAGCAGCTTCACTGGACGCTCAGGTACATTTAAACTGAATTTTTAAAACATTTTTTTCATTTCTTGGCAAATGAAATACAGTAGAAATAGTTGGAAAATAAACTATATCAAGTGATGTTATTATTCAAGATGTTCTGTGCAGTAGTAGACTTAAGTTTTCTTCAGTTCTAATGACTTACTACACTTGACCTATCTATATCCAGTTACAGCCAAAGGTGTCTTTTACTTGGCACTGTTTGCAGTCACCAGCTGAGGTGTCAAAAAGCAATTATCTGTAATAAAATATCGGTAGGTTTGTGTCAGGAAACCTCCAGGTGATCCTTGATGTATGCAACACTTCTTTTTTTCCCTGTTGTTTCTCCTTTATGTTTTTCCTCAAAATCCACCTTTCTTTCTTCCAGGAATAAAAGAAGACAGAGAGAAGCATGAAAGTGGCTACTACTCCCTGGGGAGGGCAGCGGGTGTTCGTTCCTTGTCTGAAAAGAGCCCACCTTCTCCTTTTCGACATTTCGAAAGAGGTCATCCCATTTTTGGCTACAGGAATGTTGAGCCCAAAGATATTGTTCCCTTCAGAAACCCAAATCTTGGTGTGGCCTCTGAAAGGCTGATACCAGATGTTTATGATGAGAATTTACCTGAAGAAATTCCTCCCCCTGACCCTTACGAAGTTGCGGTTGAAGTTGAGGCACAAGTTGGACCTCGATCCCCGAGCCCTACCCCTTTTAAGATAGCAGAATCGCTGGCCTCAAGTAGCCGAAAGGGTTCAAGTCGAGGAAATCCTGTGTCTCATATCTCCTCCTATCAACAGTCCGGCCGATATGATTCCTCGAGGCAAAGCTCAGCTCTGCAATCTCGCTCTTCTTCTCCCTCACGTGGAAATTTTCAGTTGAGACGCAGTGAATCCAGCGGACTTCTGAATGGGCAAAACTTTGACGGTGGAGGGCGGTCTCAAGGGACAACACCGGGATTGAGAAGCTCCTTGCAAAGCACACATGGGCGACACGTTGCTTCAGGAACTCTGCCAAGAAACTTTAAATCGTTGGCTAGTCCAGTCAAATCCCAAATCAGTCCAATATCTGACTTTAGGAGTACTTTGCGGAAATCAGAAGCAAACAGTTCTTCGGGTGGGCTTAGTTCTGACATCAGAAGCTCATCTCCTTCAAGGAGAGATCATAGCTCTTTAGCCTTAATGTCTCGTAATTCTGAAGGCACCGCTAGTTTTTCACAAGGACATGGCAGCAGCAGTCGTACTTCCTCTCCATCTAGGAGATCTTCAGACCGTATGGGTGACAGTCACACTACCTCACTGCCAAATAGAAATTTCAGCGCATTTAGTCAAACCTTCCTTCGTAAATCTGAATCAGTTATGTCTCTAAATGAACATGGTCATCGTGGACGCTGTGGATCCCCGGTAAGAGAGGGCTATGGCATCGAAAGCCAGGCTCAGCTGCGTAATCAGTTAACTAGAAATGAACAAGAACATTGTGAAGACCCCGATATGTCTCCATCTAGACAAGGCTTTGATAGATTGAGGCCATCCATACTTCGCAAAACTGAGTCAAGCACAGTCAGCAGCAGTCAAAGTTGGAACAGCCATTCCTCTTCTCCTGGAAGGAGTGGCCATGAGTCCATTAATCAGCATCAACACAGGAGAAGGGACCTCAGTGTTGGTTCGTTAAATGATCATGGTTATGAAAAACGTAACTCGTCCCTTTCGAGGAGAAGCAATGACGCTCCTTCTCAGTCTCTGCTACACAAGTCTGAAATTAACAGCTCTGTCAGAAGCCACAACAGCTCCAGCTCCTCAGCTTTAAGAAAGTCCCATGATGCCCCTGACCATTACTTACTTCAAAAGACAAAAACTGGCAGCTCCCTCAACAACAAGAATCAGAACAACAGCTTCTTTCCTTCTCGAAAAGGCAATAGTGATCCACCAGGCTACTCAGTCCTCAGAAGTGCCACTAATGGAGACTCCACTCATTCGTTTCAGAGAAAAATCACCGCCAGTGAAACTAAAGCTGACTCAAATTGCTCACCACTCTCAAGGAGGGGATCTGTTCATTCCCCATGCAGTTCCTCATTATCTCAACCTACTTCTAGAAAAAACATGAATAGCAACAATACTGCCCGTGTCTCTTTGGAGATGCCCAGAACTTCCGGCAGGATCAGATCTGCCCATAGTAAAAACGGACATGAGGATAAATATCCCCCTTCTAAAGATAAACTCTCATTTCAAGCACGTAGTCCCTCTCCTTCATCTCAGATTGACAAGAGGTCCTCTAACCGTGCAAGAAGTCCCTCTCCTCCACTCCAGATTGAGAGAAGGTCATATCACAGTGCAAGAAGTCCATCTCCTTTATCGCAGATTGACAAGAGGTCTTCTCACCGTGCAAGAAGTCCCTCTCCTCCACCCCAGATCGATAAGAGGTCCTCTCACCGTGCAAGAAGTCCCTCTCCTCCACCCCAGATCGATAAGAG
>JAVKLF010000021.1:12994867-13008800 GCA_034783495.1 Millerichthys robustus
TCTCACCGTGCAAGAAGTCCCTCTCCTCCACCCCAGATCGATAAGAGATCATATCACCGTACAAGAAGTCCTTCTTCAACTCGGCTCAACAAGACGCCTATGCATCATACCCAAAATCCCACTCCTCTACCCAAGAAGTCCTCCCATTGTCCACGGAGCACTTCTCCTCCACCTCAGATTTACATCCAGAGCCACACCTCTTCGCAGAGCTCCATGGAGTCATCAGAGTCGAGCCGAATCTCAGTGGAGTCGACAGGACGGAACAAGGAGGAGTACGCCGTGATGGCTGACCTGCCAAAAGTCCAAAAGATCCATCAGAAAGAGGAGTCGGGCCACACGGGGCTTTCACAGAACAGTCAGCCAGTCCGTAGGCAGGAACTCTTTAAACCTGCCAGGTCAGACTGTGACAGCGACACAGTTTGTTAAATACGTACATTGTTGAATCCTGATAATAGGATGATGATGGTGATGATGGTGTTTGCTACATATTTTGTTTGCCAAATTGTACTAAACTTTGCTTTCGGTATGCCATCAGATTTCACCTGATTGGACACGCTGATAAACTGTTTGTGTCGTTTCAGCCACTCCCTGAGCAGGCATCCCTCAACGGAGTGGGACGATACATGGGACACAGACAGAGAGTGGCACTATGGGGGCAGTGGGTATCTATCTCGAGCTCAGTCCACTACTTCGTTACAGGTAGGACAATTTGGACCAAAGTAGGGGTTGAAAAGTTAAATGTTATCTAAAATTGTTTTTTTTTTTTTACCAGAGTGACTTTAATAAAAACTAAACATGATAGGAAAACAAAACAAAATTTAGCAATTCCATAGGTGCATATAGGTGGAAATACACAGAGACAACGGGTAGCAGCAGAATAGTTGAGCCTAGGAACAAGGTTTAAAACCCTCCAGTGGTATTCACGCTGCATTAAGCACCTTTCCTTTTGCACAATAGAATTCAGTGTGCAGTTGCAGCATTTGTTTTTTTTTACCTCCTCCATGTGTTAATGCTTAACCGCATCTTCTACATACACCCGATTTAGAAAAAGCCTGTGAAAGTGAAGCTGTGTGGAGCTTTTTTTTTTTTATCTTTCTTTGTGTTTGTCGGACATTGATTTTCTTTATAACTACAAGCTGTTCTTATCCAGAGATCTGGCAGTCCCACGGCAGATGAGGGCAGTTCTTGGAAAAGTAATCGGCACCGAACAGAACAAATGCAGGTAGGTGCTACTACAGCCCGCATGTTGAAAAGTAAATTTGTGTGAACGAATAGAGCAATCTCCCATCTGCTGAATCATATAAAGGGCAAGGTTTGTTTTCTTATTAATGCTAACGTTTACGATGCATGTAATGAACTTGAAGCTAGCCAAGTTTATGATCCCTCAGTCTATTTAAATAAAAGCATGTTACATATTTACAAGTGTTCACACCCATCTCTATGTATTTAGCTTTAATATACGTGCTAAGCTGTTTATGCACAATTTTTTTGTGCTTAATAATGGTGCAAACGCAGAAGTATTTAGGCACCTTTTTTCTATTTGGCTGTTATCTTCTGTTTTCATCACAATTTTGAATTTGCTGCGCTTCTTGTAGCTTTGAGAAAAAACACAAAAATAAATACTTCAAAACTTGCTACTTGAAACTTGCTGCCAGGAAACATGTTATGATTTTTGGTAACAGCACACTGTATGACATAAAAATGTTGCATTATATTACCACAAATTTTTAACTTTTGATACATAAACATGAAAATGTAACCATTTTCATTTTCAGTGTCGCTCACTGCTACATGACTTATTGTTTTCTTTCAAATCCTCCCAGAGTGAAACATACACACATCCAAACTCTCATTGACTTTCACTGTTTTTGTATTTTTAACTGATTCTAAAACACTGTTGTCACATAGGAATTCACATGCAGGACAACGAGACATTCGAGTGAGTGTCTTGTGGTTCACTGCTTGTGGTTCAGGAATATGTTTGATAAGATTTAAAGCTTTTGTACAGTGACTGTCTATTTGAAGATTAAATTACATCTACCTGCCAGATAAGGAGTGGAGTCAGGGAGTGACAGACTCAGTTGTGTTGGATAATTCAATAATTGCTCCATATTTGAATTTTTGCTCAGAGGTTTTAGAGCAACACATCTATAACTAACACTAAACCTTTGTATTACAAAAACAAAATTAGAATTTTACATAAAGTGAATGTTAGAAAACAAACTAACTAAACTAACCAAAATATTGAAACTTTAAAAATTAATTGATTTAAAAATATATTGCTGGCAAATAATCTACAGAAGTTTTTAAAATTGTAATCTAGTGAAAATAACAGTATGATATTTGATTTGAAATATTAGTTTGAACAAATAACACCAAAGCAGCATATCATACAATTATGATTTTAAGGAAATACAGAAATGTGTTTGATTATACAACTTAAAAAACGTTTTAAAGACAAAAAAAAACAACAAACATAAACTCAGAATGATGTTTAGGATTGATGTTATTGAATGTAATTTATTTGTGTTAATGGTTCACTTGTTAATGTCAAAATGGCCTTATTATTTTTTTTTACTTATTAGGAAAGCAGGGAAGATTATATGAGATTGTTCGTTTTCCTGCTCCCTTTTTACTCACTTGTTCTGTGTTAATTTGTTGAGTTCAGTTGGATTTGTATATCAGTGGATTTATGGTCATTTGTTATGGAGCCGCCGAGGAGACATCAGGGGAATTATTTTTTGTCTTACCTCGCAATACTTTCGCATTTCCGCAAAAAAAGTTTTGCGCTCTCGATGTAACTGTAATATTTTGTATTAAAAAACTTTTGCATGGGAATGCAAAACATATTGCATGGGAAGGCAAAGTATTGAGAAAACGTAAAAGAATTGCTAAGGAAAGCAAAATTATTGCATGAGAATGCAAGAAGCATTAAGGTAAAACAAAAGTTTTCTGTGGCAAGACAAAAGTTTTGCTTGGGAACGCAAAAAGAGATGCAAGGGAACGCAAAAGAATTGTGGATGAATGCAAAACTTTTTTGAGGCAATGCAAATTATTGTTGTGGAATGCAAAATGTATTTTTTAAAGTATAGTGAGGCAATGCAAAATATTGCAAAGGAATGCAAGAGAATTGCGAAAGTATGCAAAACTTTTGCTTGATAACATTGTGAAGGAACATATTTTTTTGTGTATATCTCCTCGCGTGCTCCGTAACGTGCAAAAATATTGGCACAAATCTTATTCCATACAGTTCAGACATATTTCAGGCATTTCTCATTTCAGACTAATACAAAATAAAATCCCAATCTGTTATCATCCCTTATAGACAAAAGTTGATGCATGTTGTAGTTTCAGGCATTAGCTGCAAAGGCAAAATGTTTTCAAAAACATCTGTAGTTCTAACTTGCTGTTTTGTAGCCTGTTTGTAGTTTCTACCTACAGTCGTTTCATCAGATGTGGTTTGCTTGGGCATGTGTTGAAATTCCTGAACTGAAACCAGCAGCTACTGAGAGGAGGAGGATTTTAGAGAGAAGGGGGAGCTTCACGTCCAAGCTTAAAGGATTTTCTGTTAGGAAAAAAATGGCTAATTTGTTTTGCGTGTTTAAAAAGAAGGGGGGACTTCTCCGTGTTTGAGAGGTGGCTTTATTCGCTCCCAGGAATACACCCGACTAAAATATCTATCATGTTGCAAAGAGCTACTCCCGAGACTCTTCGGACCTTATAAATATACATTTCTTTACAGAACCGTCATTGAGGTCTGCGTGTTTTCTTCAGAACTGTCTCGGAGGATCCGCCCAGGAAGTGGCAGAGAGAGAGCAGCTAGGCGGAACGTTTTTTACACGCCTCCGCTTATCAAGAAAAGTTTGGAGATTTTATTTTTAAGTTTCCTTTAAAGCGTCTCCATTTTATCCATGTTCAGCAGGGGGCAAATGCATATTTTCTTTTAAGAGTAGATGAGAAAAAAAATCCTGGGCGGTGAGGTTAAAACATGAGTTTGAATGGCGGGGATTAATCTGAACGGGCGTAGCGGGCGCGAGACAGTAAGGTGTTTTACGACCGAGACGTTTAGCTAACCTGAAAACTCGGATTAAGGGTGATTTTTGTATCTTTTTTTAAACCTTACCGGATCCTGTTATCATGACGGTAAGCTACACCCCCAACTGTATTTGTTTGTATCCTGAACACAGTTTGTTTTTCCTGTCTTGTCGCCTCTTCCTGAATGAACGTGTGTCAAATGAACTCTGAAGTTAGCTTCTTTTTCTTAAAGTACGTTAGCAGCTAGCTGCTTTTGCTGTTTGTTTTTGACTCGAGGGGCGTGTTCAAAGCTATAAAACCATTTTATTTACATATTATTATTTGGTTAATTTGAGACTTGTGTATATCTGTTAAAGTTCGTGCTTGTTTGTGTTGGAGTTTCTCCTGTTGGAGTTTTTGTTGTTTACAGTAGCAGGACCTCCAGACCAGTGTGTGACACATTTCACAGCCAGCTGTGACACTTGCTCATGTTTTTTTCCACTTATCTTGTAAATGTTAAACACAACAGAAACCTGAAACTGCGACACAATGCCAAACAACACTCAATAACCTTCAAGCATGACGTTTCTTAGCTGCATAACATTTCATAAAGCTGAAATTTACAAGATTACGCAGCCTTGGAAAGGATGGGAATTATTTTCTTTTTCAGACTAAAAGACCAGAGAGAGAATTTTTTCCCTGTTTTACTAAACATAAAGTTTGAGTTTCTGTTAATACAGTTTAAAATGTAATACAAAAGCAAAACATTCGCCATATTGTATATCTGCTAGCCACAAGTGCAAGATTTACCCTAAAAATTTAGTTCCATACAATTAACTTCATATTGAAGAAGGCTTAAATCCTGTGATTTGGACAATAAACTAATTACTAAACCAATGAGTAGTTTGCTGTTTTTCCATAAAAGTGTTATCTGCTATCCATCTTTTGTAAACACTACATATCAGTGGTTCCTATTGTTTCCTTTTTATTTTGACCCACAATTGTTATAGAAGAGGCTTGTTGTGACCCCAACTATCGAGTTTAAATGCTTTGCTAATTATTAAACAAGGCCAAAATGACAACCTAGACTGCTTTAGATACTAGTTTCAAAAGTCCAAATTAAAGAAAAAGTTGAATTTTGTGAAAGTATTTTTTCTTTCAAGAGCCATTGTTGTAATTTTCATCCCAACTTTTCACACTCACACACTGCTAAAGAAACCTGGAAACCTGTTTTTGTAAAATGTTCAGAAATTTTGGCACTAAATCACAGTATTCGGGGAACTGTCATCACAGTCACTGCTCTTTGAGATCCTTTTGTTCACATTGTGTGATGAGGTAACCTATTTAACGAGTCCTGAAGGACAAAGCTTTGGAGACAATACTGCTTTGTAGTGACAGGAGATCAGAGGTCAAGAAGAGCCTACAACGTCTCTGTAACCAGAACTCCTTTTAAAACTATTTCCTTCTTAAAAGCATTACAGTTGTTCCTACAATAGGTCTTCTGCTTCCTTACTTTACCTTGTGGGCATGTAGAGACAAGTGAACATAAATTTAAGATCAAGTTAGACGCGTCACAAGTTGCCGCTGTAGTTTATTGGTTAGATGAAGGAAAGAAATTCACAGGAAGAACAGGCAGTTTTTTGTTTTTGTTTCTTTAAGTCTTCATGTAGCTCTGGTTTACTTTGTATTCTTTGGCCTGCAGCTGTTTGCTATCATTACAGTCAGATTTATTTCAGTTTGTGTTCAGCCAGCAGCATTTAGGTGTTGTGTAAAATGTTTGATATCCTTACCAGACTTTAGATTAATATATAGGATTAAACTTAGTCCTACTATCAACACTTAAAGCTGCAGTCTGTTGGCAGTCATCAGACTGTGACCGTTCTTAGATGAAAGAAATTCTGCAGAATGGATGGGTTGTCCTGGGAAACCCGGGTGTTGCTGTAACTTACGGGAACACCAACAGGACAAAAACAAAATCCTCCAAAAAGAAGCATTTTAAAGATGATGGAACACGAGGAGTGTGCGAGAATATACAGGACAAAACAAAATGTTCTAAAACGTGAATGAAACGAACAAAACCAAAAGGAATTGTAGTAATGAGTGCACAATGCCAGTGGGAGATGATGTGAAGAGGACAGATTTTAGGAGGAATGTACATTCACGCTATGAAGAGATATGCAAAGGGTGGAATGTATGTTGCATAATCTTAACCTGCAATCGCCATATCTAGAGGTACCCCACACACATTTTTCTCTTCCTGTATTTGAGTTCAACACTGCAGTGCAACAGAGCGGCAGCCTGTTGTGGAAACAGCATGTTGACGTGATGAAATGCTCGAGTGTGTTTGTAGTATTACACTCATTAGAACAAAAAAGTAATTACATGCTTGCGTGTGTATAAAGTTCAGTAGGGTGATCTTTACCAGTTTCAGTTGGAGAAAAGCTCATAAACGGCAGAAACTGGTTCATCTCCTTTGTGGTAAAATAAGTCTGCAGTATCTATTGTCTTCATTTACAACAAAAGAATAAACCAGTGTGTGGTTGTTCTCAGACTCTGTTAAACATGCGTGACCTGTTGATATGAGCTTGTGGTGCACGTTTTGTCTGATCCGTCTCATTTAGTTGCTTTTATCTTCTTTCTTTGTGTTTCATTCTCCACTTTGTAATCTAGTCCGAGTGGATTATAATTCATGGCTTTACACGTGAATGGCCTTGAAGACGTCACACACTTCCTTCCTGCCAGTGTTGCATTTTTCTCATTCATTCAAATGAAGGTTGATTAAACTGACACTGTTTATTCTTCTTGGCAGCCCGACCTCTTAAATTTCAAAAAGGGATGGATGTCAAAACTAGATGACAGCGGGGAGGTGAGTGTCTTTTATTGCTGTTTGCAAGAATTCTCTTTTACTCCCCACATGCCAGCAACACTCTGATTGAAGTGTTAAAAGTTCTTATATTATCGCATTAACATGTTAGGTGTTTGAAAGTAATGGTGTCACTTCTCTTAAAACAAAATGCTGTGTCTCATTTCACACACCAAATCCAGTGAGGGTACCTTCAGCTCTTTGACAAAGTTAACATTTGCTTTGGTAATTTTATTTTAGTGGAAGAAACGCTGGTTTGTCCTGACTGATGCCGGGCTCAAGTATTACAGGGACTCAACAGCAGAGGAGGTACCTTTTTTTTACTTTTTAAAACCAGCTTAGAATATTTGCAACAACTATGTGACCTTTCAGTCAGCTGTAAAAGAAATATGTTTGACACAAATTGCTTTTTGTGCAGAAAGATGACTTGGATGGGGAGATTGACCTAAAATCCTGTGTAAAGGTGTCAGAGTTTGATGTGGAGAAGAACTATGGGTTCCAGATACAGGTGACTGACGACTACAGCTCAAAACACTCACAGATAACATGTAGCTGTTTTTCTTTTTCACTGTAATGTCATCTTTATCAGATTTAACCACCCATGTCTTTTATTTATTCTGCTTATTCTTTATAATCTCACTTTGACATCCATATCTCCACATCTTGCTTCTGACTTTATCTCCCTCATCCCATTTCTGTCAGTTTTTTATATATATTTTTTCTTATTATTTTGATTTTGTTTTCTTTTGTTCTTCAGACACGGGAGGCTGTATTCACACTGTCTGCCATGACTGCTGGGATCAGGCGGAACTGGATCGAGGTTTTAAAGAAGTGTATCAGACCCAGCAGCTCTCCAGACCTCACCCAGTAAGCAACAGCTGCGTGGTTATCCACAACAAAAAGTGAAAATTCAAATTCTTGCATTTAATTAGACTTTTATTTTATTATAGACACTACAAAACCCAAACTAATTCCAGTTTGAAATGCTTTGTGTCAATCACTTTTTCCTTTCAGACATTTCTAAAACAAAAAAAGGTTCGGAGATGATAAATGTCTTAGATTTGTCCATTCAAACAAAAAAAAAATAAGTGATTGTAGCCTTCAAGGACCAAAATGAGCAAAAGACCTCCTGTCTGATACCAGATACATGTTTGACACATTAAACTGTTCAGACACAGTGTTTTTTTACTAAAAGAAACAAAACAAAAAGGAAGGATGGGCTACTTTGTTTCTTTACAGTTCATATTATTAAATAATTTAAGGAGTGTCTGGCTTTCAATATGTGACCACAAGATGAATACCTTGATCTTAGTGCTGGGTGGTATGGCAAAAAAATTTGTATCACATTTATTTTAAAGATTCTGGTGGTTTCACTGTATTTTTCTTTTCATCACTGCTCAGGCAGCATTTTATTATACGGTAACTGTTATAATGAAATGAAATTGGCATTTTTTGACTTTTTTTTCTGTACCTCTCTCTGTCGAGTTTTCTCTCATCTGTCTTCTTTTCTTTCCCTAGTTGTAAACATTATGGGTGCATTTTGGGCTCACGTCACGTGAGCAGTGAGGGAAGGTGGGGCACACGGGGGGCAGGTCCAGTCCTGAAGGATGGTTGAGCAAAGATCATTTTTATCAGGCAAAATAAATTTGCGCATGAAGTCTGTCTGTGCTCGTCACTGAAGAGGCGTATACTACGTTCAGCCATTCCTTTAAAGGGATTTCAGGCACTGCGCTGAAGAACCTCGTGCTGAAACAAAATTATCTGTCTTTGCTCTGAGACTGAGTCCCTTGATTTCTCTCCAAACCCATCTGTCAAGAAATTATGTGCCTGAAGATTTCTGTAAATAACTCCACAAAATGCGTCTCGAATGGCTCTGAACCATGTTGATGTCAAACTAAAATAATTAAGATGTCTGAATATATTGTAATTTTTGCAAAAACATTAGAGGACCGGCTGTCGCACTGTCACTCAGCTTAGTTATAACCAGATAATGAGTAATATTTCTCTTATTTTTTCTCTTTTTTTAGGTTACCTGATGATAACAGCGATAAGGAAAACTCCCATGCACGCCTTTTGTCATCTTCTCGCCACCATTCTTTACGCCACAGCGACTCCCAGTCAGAGGTTTCGACCTCAAGCCCCGTGACGAAGCACAGGTTTGACTACGTGGAACTCTCCCCTGTCCCCGTCTCCTCGGGTTCTCTCCCAGCTGGTCAGAGAGAAGCAGGAGAAAGACAGGGGCGAGAGCACAGCCAGTGGCAAGAGGAGAGGAACACCAGCAGCCAATGGGAGGCTGTTTTGTCGAGGAAGGGCACTGGCACTGGGTCGAACCAGAGGCTGCACATGGAGGATGAAATTGAGAAAAAGTGGGCAGAGTTTGAACGAATGCCGTTCAAAGATGTGAGCTCTTTACCTCTGACGGGATCACGGTCTTCTAGCCAGTCAGCCAACGAGGCGCTGCAGAGGGAGGTAGTGCGTGGAGATGATTCTCTAATTTGCACATTTACTAAAATGCAAATTAATCCTTCATCTGCCCGGATGAAGTAAAACATTTCAGTTTCTGCCTTGTAACACCTTTTGCTTATTTCTAACTTGCACCTTATTATTTAGCAGTGTTTTCCATCTGAAATGTTATAATTAAAGAATGAGTAGTAATCTGAAAAGTACAGAGGCGGTGTTGTGGAAAATACTTCTAAAAGGCTGGTCTGTTTTTGTGTGCCGTGATGTGCGACTCTGAACCTTTTGTTTGCTCTGCCACATACAATCTGCATGTTTTTGGCCAGAAAGCCGTCCCAGCGGCGTCGATCAGTGGGCTTTACCTCCACCTTTGTCTTCTCGCAGGTGGCGTCACTGAGGCAACAGCTGGAGCGACTACAGCATGGAGGACAGGGAGGGGGAGGAAGAGGAAGAGCGCGGGGCGTCTGTGGTCCCGAAGCCCCCTGCAGCCGCAGCCTGGCAGCCATGGAGCGCGCTCACAAACAGGCGCTGGAGGAACTGCAGAAGCAGCACGAGCGCCAGATGAGGGAGCTAGAGAGGGAGAGGGACAGGCTGCTGCTGGAGGAGACTCAGGACACGACACGAGGTCAGCCAATCAGACAGGCCTCAGTTTTATCAACTGGTTCGTCTTTATAAGTTAATTAGAACTCTTACTTATAGGGAATGGGTGTCCTGGTGGACTAGTCCTGTCACATTTAAAAAATAGTATGTAACAGGAAGTTGTGATACAAATAAGAACACCACTAGTCTGTTGCCAAATGTCTGACTTGTAGAAGTAGCAGGTGTTTAGGGTTAGAGTTGTTCTGTTGTGTTATAAATAAATAATGACAAATATTTAGTAAAAGTACAGATACATATTTTATTAGTCAGTCTGAGTCTAGTGGCTTTCTTGTAGCCATTTTGACCAACACCAATAGGTCAGAAGAAAGTATTCTCAAAACCTTACAAACAATAACATCATGTGTTGCAAAGAAAGACAGAAACCCATAAACCATATGTTTATTTGCTTTTTAGATTTGTTTCTAAACAAAAATGCACATGAATGATGACCCTTCTGCTCTAGATGACACCATCAGATAATGTCAGATGGGTCATTTTTGTCAAATATACAAAAGTACTATGGGACTTGTTACTTTGAGTCAACTGTGTTTAGTTTTATAGTTTACCAGGTTAGAAGAATATTTGATGTTGAATGTTTGCGTGTAAAAGCCACCTTTCGATATGCGTACTAAACATACTCTTCTGTAGAGCGTTTGTGTGTTTGTTAATGCAGGCTTTAAGCATTTTTCTTCACAGTGAACAGAAACAGAAAAGATCGTGTTGTTTGTGTTTCAGTGATGGAGGCTCTGAAGAAAAAACACAAGGAGGAGTTGGAGAGGGAGGTGGAGAAAGTAAAGAGGCTAAGCAGCGGGAAGTTCGATTCACAGACTTTAAGATCTCAACAACAGTAAGTTTAGCTCCCGCCAGTGTGACAAATATACAACACCCGCTTCCCGTAGGTTGAACCATACTGTTTTTTTATTTTTAGACCACAAACTCCATCTTGATCTCAATAACTCATCATATGGTTGCAGTTCTACTTCAGTTATATACTTTTACATCTACCAAACTACTCATAGTTGTTTTTGTGGCAGTTTTTTCACAGGCCACCACTGGCAGACTGAATGTTTCTTCTGCCTTTAAGCAGTCGGCCACAACAAGGTTTTCTGTGACATGAAAGATGACTTTGCAGATGATGGAGGAATCTAGAGTTCCTTGTTGAAGCAAACCCGTCACTGCTGCAGCCACAGGGTCTTGTTAGCATTTGAAGAATGTGGAAGAGCTTCTTCATGGATTAGATTCTCTTTGAAAGCTTCAAGAATGTTGTTCACTCTGTCTGGTTCTGGGCTTGATATTTCAGAGCTTATCTAGTTTGACTTCTGGGCATTTTTGCATACTCTTCCTCATTTTTGTGGTCATTGGTCATGAGCAGCCAGAAGGTTTTACAACCACAACAGGAAATACTTGAACTATTTGTTAAAAATAACGCAGCAGGCTTGTTAAAATTATTCATTCAATATGAAACATTTACGCTTTGAATGCTTTCGTAAAATCCTTATTTAAAGGTTTTATCAGGAGCGACTCTGCCTCAGTCTGACCTTGGATGACCTCTTCAAGTATAACTTGTTTGTTGTTTTTGTTTGTTTTTTTGGTCTCGCGTTGTTACAGGGAAGAAACTCAGTCCCTGCAGAGAGAGCTGGCCAGTCTGTCTGAACATTACTCTCAGAAGTGTCTGGAGTTGAACCGAGCCGAGCAGGCAAACGCAGAGAGAGAACGGGAAATCAGCCGCAAGGAAAGGGACATGGAGCAGCTGAGGAAGGAGAACATGGTGAGTTATGAGCACTTCGTCATCATACGATGAGATGACCTCGCTTTAAAAGAAACCAGTGCAAATTTAGAAGTCACTAATATCAACTAAACCATTTTATAATTTTGTGCAAGAGTAAGACGGCGTTTTGTTTTCCAGGATTTAAAGGCCCGTTTGACGGAGGGGATGACACAAATACGATCTCAAGGCACGGATCTGAGCTCAGAGAACCACCAAGACAAGCTACCCTGTGAATTAGAGGTATTGTTGTTTTTGAAACTGAGAGTGGGTGGCTTGTAGCAGCCAGGGCTGTTTTTAGCTCTTCTGTTGCGGGTGTGAAAATTTGCAAGCTTTCCAATGTTGCACCCACTTACATTTTGTGTGTTATTTGTGTAAGAATATAAATGTGTTGGCGTGTTCATAATTTTTCTAATCATACTTGTCTTGCAGGTTCTCCTCAGAATGAAAGAGAACGAGATAGAATATTTACACAAAGAGATCAGCTGTCTAAGGAACGAGCTACAATTCCTCAACATGGTATTTATTGGTTTATTTGTCACAAATACTGTTTGTTTTGTTTTTAAATATAAATAGAACATATAAACATGTATAATAATTCACTTCTGGCCTGGTTAACTCTCCGTTTTAATATTTACCCATTTACAGACGTAGTCCTTCATATCACACAAACTGCTGGTCTCTGTACATCTTTACTAAATTATGTTGACTCTACAAAGGTCATTTACTGTTATGGGTATTTTCAAGTCTTAGGTAGGTGGAATAAAGAAATTGGGTGTAGAGGTGTTTATATCTATAAAGTCCTGATGAAGTGGTTTTGCCTGAAGACAGATGCAGTGCATCAAACTGCTAAGACAAATATAGGCTTTAATTAGTAAAACACAAAGTATAGGTATGTTTCTCAGCAGATGTGACGTCGCACCACGTTTGCCCGAAGGCTCACCGATGAGCTTTGAAGATGAAGACTCTTCTTTCTGTTGCTGTGCAGGAAAAGCAGCTGGCCTGTGAGCGTTACGCAGAGGTGCACGGCGAGCTGAATGGGATGAAGGGCCGAACAGAGCGGGAGATTCAGAGCCTGAAGGAGCACCTGAGGCTGGCCATGGCTGCTCTGCAGGAGGGACAAAAACTGGGGAACAGCCTGGACCACTGAGAAGCTGTTGCTGGTACTAATGCTGTGATACGTGGGGATGAGTGTCGCCATACAACAGGCTAAGACATTTGAAGAGACATTTTTTTCCCCTCTTTCTATATTTGACTCTTCAGTTGCTGTGGTGACTGAGTGAAAGATATATTTGTTGTTTCAGGATCTTAATGAATTGGCTTTCAGTAAGTCTGCCAATCGAAAGCCATAACTTTAATTACACTGGGCCTTATGTGATATATTAAAGTGCACTTTTTCCATTTTATTTTTGCTTTTTGGGAGCGCAAGCTAGTATAAATACACATTTGGTCTTAAAACTGGAACATCTGTTTAGATTTGTTTTTTTCAGAAATGTATATAAAGACTGTCAGCTTTTCTATATCTGCTATTATCAGCTTTCCATTTTAAGTTTGTCTATTTCAGGAAAATGCCACACATTTCTAAAGAATTGGAAGCTTTTTATTTACTGTAGCTGTTTTTCTGCAAACACTTGCATTATGTTTTTGTTTATTAAATATTTGGAAAATATAATTGGGATTCCAACATGGCGATTCAGCACAATGTGTAAAGCAGAGTGAATGGGAATCAGAAACGCATTCCGACTTGTTTTGAATGGCTGCTTGTTCAAGAATTTGACTGATTTTTGACCACATCACAAGTTTCTGTATCTTCAACACATGAATGAGAACGCCCAAGTTTCCTGTCTCCTGATCCCTTACTGGCATTTAATCTATGTGCCAGCACCACAAATGACAGGTGTTGCCTCAATGAGCCAATTATTTTATATATATATATATGTAAGCAGATTTCTTACTGAATAAAAGGTATTGTGACAAAATAATTTAACAACCTACTTTTTAAAAGTAATTTTCATATTTAATGTATTATAGAGCCAACATGGTCTTTGTAAATTATACTCAATTTTGCAATCAATAAATGGACTTCAGCAGGAAAAAAGGCAGTTGTTTGGTTAAATTGCAGAAAGTAAGAGCTGTTGTTCCTCTGCATAATCTTCATTTAGAATATACATGGACTTTTAATTTGTCTGTCACAT
>JAVKLF010000021.1:13012539-13028388 GCA_034783495.1 Millerichthys robustus
TGTGTGTGTGTGTGTGTGTGTGTGTGTGTGTGTGTGTGTGTGTGTGTGTGTGTGTGTGTGTGTGTGTGTGTGTAGAACTAGCCCTAATCTGTAACCCAACAGGTTTGTAATTTGTTTTTCTTGAGGAAACAAAACGCTCCGCAGTCCAACTAAGTGAGCAGCTGAGCCTTGTTCGTGCTGCTGGATGAAACGCTGACAAAGCAAGTCCTTCTAATGACACCGATCCGTTACCCAGAGGGTGTCGGTGCATCTTGGTGCTTGTACCGCTCTCAGGTGGAGGTGGAAATCTGCATCCTAACAAGCTCTAAAACACGGTGTCTGCTAATTAATCATACTTAATTGATTCTTACCAAATAAGTGAAGCTTTTTTGACATGTAATTTTATCACATATGAATATTGTCTTGCGCTTGTATTATATTATAGTCATTTTTAATGTTAAAAAGCACCAGTATAAAAAAGTGAGGCAGCCTTCCAGTTCAGGCTGATAAGTTTTGTTTGAAATACTTTGTCCAACAATCTTAGGTCAAACATTCTGTAGCTTGGATCTGTCTAATTACTTAGATTTTCTGCACGATATTACTTTTGCAGTGAAGTCATAAAAAACCTGACTGGGTCTATTTCATTTCTTGTCTTTCCTGCAGTGACACTATTTTGTAATCACAATTTAGAGTTTAAAATAAATATGACGATCTGTGTTTTCAAGATGTTTCACTTTAGTTTCCTGTGTTTATCAGTGTTTTTTCTTGTGTCATGCCCCTCCAACTCTCACCTGCCCCTAATTGTCTCCCCCAGATGGCTGTCATTTACCTCGTTAGTGTTTTTTTTTTTCTATTTCTTACAGTGGTGATGATTTGTGCTCTTCAGAGCCTTTTCTGATTTATCCTCGCGGTCCTTCCTGAGCTTTCTGTGATCTTTGACGAAAGTCCTCAGCTGCCACAACACTACTTTAGTTCAGTAAAACATAACCTTCCTAACCTTCCTGCTGCCTATGGGTCCCAAAAGGGTGTCCCAATGGGTCATTTTGTCCCAAACATCTCCCAAAGAGTCCCTCTCTATTGTTTAACAGGGATGATCTGTCTCTGCTTTGATCCGGATTGAGCTTGAGAATATTGAAGAAGAGAAAGAGGTGGTGTTGGATTGTCTGTGTCCTCTGGACTGTGGCAGTCTTCCGGTCTGGAGAGGTCGAGACGGCATAAGGACCGGTGACAGACACGTTCTCCTTCCCATGAAGTTTTTCTCACCGCGTCACCACTTCAGACTGTAGCTCAGATTTCCAGCAACTCTTGAGTTTTGTTCCCTTTGATAAAGGTCAGAGCAGATTCCCTGTAATCCCAAGTGAATTTCAGACAACGGGCTGAAATTTAGTTATCTTAAGCAGATAATTAAAATCTGAATCGATGTTACACCTTTACCCTTAAGGTCCTTTTTGTCTTGATTCTACATCTCGCTTCTATATGCGTTTATAAGTCTTGTTTTACAAAGAAAATGAGGTCAAAACAATGTCTGGTCTCTGCACAATATTTCAGAGAGCGTGTGTCTGTGTGTCAGGATGACGTCACAGCCGAAACACATTTAAAGATGCCATTCATTAACCTCTCTCAATGAGACATCCGATCGGAGAGGTGAAAACTGCACCAGTATTACGGTAAAGCGAGGCAGCAGAGTGTAGACGTGAGCCCCGAATCCCTTTTTATTACAGTTTCACCTTGCGTGCTGCAAGAGGAAGAGTGGAAACAGTCTCTGGGTAGACTCAACAAACCGAAGATGTGTGTGATAATGAACAGAAGATGTATATCTGAACCCAGTGCTGTCCAGCGTGCATGTGAAGCTTGACCGTGTTCGCCCCCCTTTCTCTTCTCTCCAGGGGAGGTGCTGTGAAACGCTCGGTGGATGGCTCTCTTTTCCCAGCATCTGGCTCTCTGAAGTGTCTGCGAACACATGGGCTCATTAGTTCCACCTCCGGGTGGACTCCTGCCCAATCTACGCTGATGTGATCTCACAGGGACCTGGGCCAGGCCTCCCCGGGGGGACCTATAACCAGCCAGGCACCAGAACAAATAGCTCAGTGCTTACGCAAACGTCTTTACGGCAGGTGATTCTTTGCCCCGTTTCCAAGGCACGCAGGAACTTCAAAGTCTCACGTTTTAAAGTGTTGTTCTCACCCTTTAGTGTCCTCATTGCTGAGCTGCCTCACGGCTGAAATCTTGGCTAAACTAGAGTGAAGTGTCCACAGGTGGGGTCACTGAGGGGCATGCTGGGATATGTGAAGGTTTGAGCAATCCAAGTGTGTCCATATGTCTGAGTGGACATGACAGAACTGATGTGAACAACACAGTCATAAATCCTGTCTACACTACAGTGGACAGTTTTATTTTTTAAAATTGACTCGTTCATGCTGCTGCACCGCTTGTTCACATACAAAATTGGATTTATTTGTTTTATTTACCTTTTATTCAGCCAGGCAAATCCCACTGAGATCACAGGTCTCTTTTGCAAGGGAGGCCTAATGTGCATGTTTTTGGCCTTTGGGAGGAAACTGGAGTACTCTGAGAAAAATCACGCAAACTCCGCACAGAAAGACCTGGGGTCCGAACCGGGGATCGAACCCAGGGCTGCTGTGAGGCATCGGCACTAACCACTGAACCATGATGCTGCAAAATTCTGGTGTTTTGGATTTAGGTGAAATTGTGTTTGTGTGGAATTAAAACTCAAAGTATTTCAGAAACAATGACAGAGTAAAGATATGTTTGGGAGTATTTTTTTGTAATTCTTGACATTAGTATATTTATTCGATATTTATAGATCAATGGTCCTCAACTCTCTTAAGCTAACTTGAAAACTGTTTTCTTTCATATCCTTGACTATTTTCTCTGTTATTAAGGTTTTCAGCATTTGATAAAAGTTTAATTGTGACAGGATCAGTATAAAGTTAGAAAAATGCAGTAAGCATAAAAATTCATAAACTGTTCTGGTTTCTAGGGCGCAAAAGTGATAAAAATCTTGTCTTCAGCCCCATGTGGACCAGAGAGCTAACGCAGTGTAGAATTTCAGTTTTTAATACATATTCATAGCGTAGATGCAGCCTAAAAGATAGTGGCCTATTTTGTGCATGATTTTTTATCACGTTATGCCCCAGAATCGAAAATTACAGAGGAGACACTTTTATCATCCCTTACATTGTTTTAAAATACTTTTTGGCTGAAATGGTTGACAACAGAGAGGAAACAACAGTAACGAAGAAAACATGAGGTCCAACTGTTGGGAAGAGTTTTTTTTCTAGCCAAGTCATAGTATTCCTCTGTTTTTATAAGAATACATTAATGTGGCCTTGAAGTGTTGACTGGATATTTTTGTTTGAAAAAAAAAACATACTGATGACTGTGCTAAAGTGTAAGTGTTTTATTTCTGATCAGAACTAGATTTAGACCCATTTTAGTCTGAATTGAGCTCACCTACATTTTTTCCCCACCCCACAGACTGCCATTCATGTAGCTGAAAGGCGAGCCGGTCCGATGGGCAGAAAGCAGGAAATAGGTGGCCGTGGAAAAGATGCGTGAGGAGTAGAGGTTATGGACCAGCTGAGGGAACACAATGGCTGGCAGCTCTCAGCGTTTTGAAGTGAAACCCAGCTCTAGAGCCAACCTAAATGTTTGTGCAGAAACGCTTACAACCATCCACACAGGAAATAAGACAACTACTCCTGTCTGACAGGAAACATGCATCCTCTTACTCAACAAGACCGATTCTTCCCAACACCATACGGGTAAAAGTGCCATCCTGTCACCCCACATTAAAACTCCCCAGGGCAAAGCTGCAGCTAAAACAACACAGTTATATTACAAGTAAACCTTCTTTATATTTGAGGATTTCAGGTCATATTCCTTTTAGGGAAAATCATTTTTCTATATGTTCAATTCAGTGAATATTCAGTGAGCTACAAAATGATCCTAACTCACTATGTCCCTCCTTTCAGTTGTTGAACTACATCATCGTGGCAACACAATATCAGATATAAAACCACAGGACGTGTATTTTCATCAAAATTAAAACTACACAAATTAAAGACTTTTAAATCAGATTTTCAATTTAAAGATGTGTTTTTTGATGTCACATTTCAGGAATGTCATGTAGGGAGAAGAAACACTGGATTAAAAATATTTGTATTCATTGTATTTTTGATGAATCTATGTGACTTTAAATAAAAAGCTAATAGGAAACAATCCTGTAGCAACCTATTTTGCACATGTTACTTTGTGCCCTCGTTGTTTTACTGTTTTCTACATCTCTCATTATCCTGATCCTGTTTTTGTCACGCTCTGATTGTTTGCTGAAACACCGAATGACTGAGGGGAAATTATAAACAATTAAAAAAACTGCCATTGTTTTGGAAAAGTGGTGTTATGGCTTGACAGGCATTTTTTTAGAGCTATTTGTCCTGTTCTAGTCTTTCCTGGACATCTCACCCTAGCTGCAGAGGAAGCTCGTTTCGACCAGCTGTAGCAGCAGCGTTGTTCGTTTGGTCACTGCCCAGAGTTTGTGGCCATAGGTGAGGGTGGAAAACTAGACCAACCGTTAAACAGAACGGTTCACTTTACAGCTCAGCTCCCTCTTCACCGCAACGGACCGGTGATGTGGTTCTGGAGACGGCACCTCACTCCTCCACCCGCTTCTGAGGATCATGGCCTCAGATTCACACTCTGCTGCAAGTTCAGTGTGAGCTGGAGATCAGGGCATAATGACCCCAACACGACCACATCATCAGAGATGGAATCCTGAGTCACCAAACCAAACACACTCCACCTGAAATAAACACAAACTGTGGAAGCTGTGGACCTGGAGCTGTTGCCAACCGCTCTCTATAAAGAACAGCTTGGCAGAATAAACATGTCCAATTCACTTTTATTGCTATTCATCTCTTTGCCAAGCTTTGTAGAAAACAAAAAAGTGAAAAAGAGGATTTAGACATCCCTCTTTCAGGTCTCAGCTCTGCATATTATCTGTTTAAATCCACCTGTTCCAACTTTTAAAAGTTGATTCTTCCCACTTTGACTGAATTTTGTTGTGGGGGGTGTTTAGTTACATTATCTCGGAGAAACGCAGCAGCATTGGAACACCTCTCTCCAGTTTCTAAGCCCAGAGTAGGTCTTGCTGACGCTCTCTGCTGCCCCCGCAGATCATAAATCCTCCATCTGACAGGCAGGTTGAGCTGGGACCGCAGGGAGGTGATTTATGGATTCATGTAGCCTCTGGAGTTTAAAAAAGAATGCAGTGGAATTCTCTGTGCTGATGGTGTTGAAGCACTTTGAAGACGTTTTGTGGAAACGTTATTCGGAACACACCGTTAACCGCCCGTGTCACCACTCAGACCAATCGAACCTCCTCCTGACTTCTTCACAGTTGTTTCAACAGAACCTGTCTTCCTCCCTCCTTCAGCGACCTGCAGCAGCTCCCACCAGCAGCTCCCACCAGCAGCTCCCACCAGCAGCTCCCACCAGCAGCTCTCACCAGCAGCTCCCACCAGCAGCTCCCTCCTTCAGCTCCCACCAGCAGCTCCCACCAGCAGCTCCCACCAGCAGCTCCCACCAGCTTCCCTCCGTTCAGAGAAGCACCTGCAACACCGAGGAACGAGCCAGTAACTCACTCTGAGGCCTTTCTGCTCGAAGGCCTCACCGCACATCAAAAGTTTCCTCTGATAACCGGCATTTCCTCACTGCGCCTCTGATTTAATGGAGTGCAAAGTTCACTTTAGTATTTCTACAGGTGTCAGGGACAAGGAGGTCTCCTTTATAGTGGAAAAAATGGAGAGTTTCCCACAAAAACTCTTTTTTTTTTTTAATGGGAACAAATGAGATGAAACAGACATAAAGTGTTTAAGGTTTATGGGAAAAAGTATTTTAAAAAGTCATAATTTAAGAATGTATTTAAAGTTTTCTTTGGAAGATATATTTTAGACTTTAAAGTGGTTTTCTGGGGGGGGGAAATAAACAAATACATTTAACATGTTGGGATCAGCGTTAGGCTCCATCCACAGTAATTATGTTTTCGTTTGGTTTTATTTTTTTACCTTGTGGGACACCTGCTGCACAATTTGTACCCCGTTATCTTTGACAAGATTTACTTTAGTGTTTAAAAATGACCTGAATCAATTAAAGGCTTCTGGAGAGAAATTTAACTTTTAAGTTTATGTAGAATCAGCTCACGATTTACTGTATCAAAAGAGTTTCTTTAAGTTTGAAAATACTGCTCGGACTGTGATGCTATCGCTTAAAACTCGTAGATGTCAGCTAAAAAAAAAAAAAAAACGACATGCAATTCAAGAAAATAAATAGATGAACTGAGCAAGCCAAGAGATATTCAACGTATTTGATTATTTTAGGAGGCACCAAAAACGCAACAAACTCAGAAAGCAGAATTAGAGCTTAAAATTATTTCTGAAAGCATCTCATGATCTTAAAGGAAAGTTAAACACAAATCAGTTTACAGTAAATACACGGAGTTTGTTTAACAGCGTAAATTTACTGGCTGAATTTGTCCAACTCCAGTGGTGTTTCCATAGCAACCGCAGCATTTATCTCATGTGACCTGTGACCTGTCCGCTTCACGCACGCACATTTGTAACTATGAAACGGTCTATTGTCCATCCATCTATCCTTTTTTCTTTACCCGTTTCTCCTGTTCGGGTTGCAGGGAGATGGTGACGGTCTCAGGCTGTTAGAATCCTGTGTCCCAGAAAAAAAACACATTTGTTTAAAATAATCATCCAGAGGGCTGTAGACAGGGACTACGGTGGATCTCATTTCTTTACAACACTTCAGCACGAAAGTGCTCAGAACAAATATTTCCATTAAAAGAAGATGTTAAATGCTAAAGTCTTTATTTCATTACCTCTCCAGGAGACAGAAGCACAACAACACAGTGAGGATTAGTAAATGATCGATGCTGTCATGCAGTCAGACACAATAAGACGGGTTTAGTCACACTGAAGTTCAACAAAATCAATTATTCAGAAATATTAGAATTCTGAGAATAAACACAATTAATTTAATGGCAGTAGAAACGTTTGATTTCATTATAATGAAAACTTAACTATGTTCGAGAAATTGTTTAATTATAATTAACTGTTTCAGCTTCTAAAATACAAAAACACAAAAAAATAAAGAAGATAAGCGTTTAAAAGGTGAAGAGCTTCTTTTTGCCATCTGATTGATGGTAAAAATAAAATAAAAAAACATTCACTAAAGTAATATAATTAAAAACCAGCTCAGGACCACCTGGATACACTCTTGTTGTGAGGTTTCTTCAGCTGAATACTGCCCTCTGCTGGACTGAAGTGGAACTCACTCTGCTTCCGACCCGATGCGCATGAAGGGATCCCGTGTTTTCACGTCACGCCCATGTAAAGATTCCCAGAGTTCAAAAGGCCTTTCCACTTACATTCCTGTTCCTTTCATGTTTTCAGTCTGCACAGATTCTGGAGGTCAGCCGAACACCCCAGCTCATACGTGTCAGAGAGAAAAATATGACTTTTTTTTTTGGTCTTCATTTGTCTTACATGGTTATTATGAATGTGTCCCCCCACCCAGACAGCCGGGTGGTCCGCTCGGCTGAATGTGACCCCCAATAAAGACTTTTGTTCTGAGTGGATCTGAGCGACACCCGCTCGAGCATGAAGCCCACTTTTTTTTGTCCCACGTGTCAAAGGGGCAACGACCCACAACATGCGAGTCCAAACAAAAAGAAACTGTCTGCTGGTGAAAAGCACAGCTACGGTATTCTCTGACCGATATGAGATCATATAAAGGGACACTTGTTTTTTAAGGGTTGGTGCTTCTCTTTGTCTCGTCCCCAACAGATGTGACCCTTAGACGTGAACTCGTCCATCTGCTCAACTTCAACAACAAAAATAAATAAAATATAAAAAAAATCAGACCGTTCCCACATGACTTACTAAACATGAGCAAATTTATTTAATATCAACATGTCAATTGGTTCATAAGATATTATGCTAACAGACAGACAGACACACAAATACAGAGACAATTACATTATCACCCAGTGATTACATAAAAAATATTTAGATGCTGCATATTAACTAAAACCTTAATGATAAACATTCATTTTCTTGTGTTTAGTTAGAGTTTCAAACTAAACATATAGGCTAATAATATTTATATTATTATATATTAGGCTAAATTAAAAGAACTTAAAAACTAAACCGTCCGGGCTTTTTATTTTGGAAATATACCGATTTTTCTTAATCATTTTAAGATCAAATATGGAAACATTTTGTGGTTTGTCATGATTAGTCACGTTTTGTGTTCATATCGTCTGAATCATTTCGTTTTGTTTAAAGCTCGTGCCTTTATCCGTCTGTGTCTCCATCTTTCGGGTCACGATTTAAGGCAACAGATCCAGGGAGAGACCCCCAACATGCTCAGAGACCAGGGTCTCACCCGTGGTGCGGCGGACCCTGCGGACCACCCCAGTGCCCACTGAAGATCACGGCCCGAACAGAACCACATCCTCTGCAGGAAGTATTTTAGAGAGCGCAAAACTGGCGCCCCCTGGTGGTCATGTGGCGACACGGCACCTTCTTAAATTCAACCTCTGTCAACAACAGATGATGAAAGGAAGGCATTTGAAGTATTTTACTTGCATTATATGGCATTCCATCTTACATTTAAATAAAATGCAACAATATTCAATCATACAATCTTTGAAAAAATCCTGACGTGTCAAACAAAAACAAAGAGCCTTAAACCAATACAAACTGTACAGCCTTAAATATTTACAAACCTTGGTTACGTTGCTTAGTGCTGAATAAAAACTAAATTAGCAGCTTTATGACGACATGTGACCAGCAGAATTGAAAACTACCTCAGAGGACTTATATCGAAATATTTTAATAACGCATTTACATATTCTTGGATCATATTGTGCTTCACTGTCAGAAACAAACAAGTAGAAATGTTCTCCATTACAGTCAAATAAACACAGCAAATTTCTTAATGCTAATTTATATTATTTAAATAGGCATTTTACTGTACATAAAAAAACAAATATATAATAAAGTGAGAAAAACCTTTCACAGATAACATAAATTAAGTTTGTTTAGTGAATGTAACAGCATGTAAACAGCTTTAAATGAAGTGGAAGTGTCTCCATAGTGCAGAATCATTCCTCTCAGCTCCTTGTGCAAAAGGTTGGAGTTCCAGTGCTCATCACTAAAAAAAAAAACAGAATAAAAATAGGGTTTAGTTAACAGATTCTTCATTTCTGAAGAAAGTTGTTTTCTATAAAACCCAACAGTAGTTCAGGAAGTACTTTGTAATAATCTGAACTGACAAATCAACTCTCTAAAAAAGATAAAAGCACACGATCCATACTTTTTCCAAGTGAAAACAAAAAAGAATACATTTTTATGTGAACTCGTTAATTGGCAGTTCTTCTCTTGTTTAACTGTAGCATCATTAAATATCAGAAGTTAAAAAAAAAGGGGGGGGGGGTCTATTTTTTGATAGGAACTAGCTGCAGATACAGGAAATGACCCAGAATCTCATCATTATCAGACATAGGCACAAAAAAAACAAAAACAAGGAGCCCTTAAGGCTGGGCAATAATGCCAAAAAATATACCGGTTTGGGGATTAGTTGTGGCCTGTCGCTCGTTAATCCCTGAAGTCCCTGGACCCTGGCACGTTCTGGTCACATGACCTAGCGGGAAAGATACGCCCTCTCTAAGAATGCTCGTCTATGCACCAGTTTCTAAATTGTGTTGATAGACCAAGCAAAACCAGAGTTATGCTAAATAGTTTGGCACTTTTGAAGAAAAAAAGACAATTTTGTCATAATTGAAGGGCGTTGCAGCGGATTGCAGGGAAAGACTGGAAGATTTATGGGAAAAACCACTTCAGTTCACCCTCTGGTTTCACTCCCACCCCGCCAAACAAATGTAGGTTTTATAGTCGGGATGTAGCGCAGTGTGTTTAGTTTAGACAGTTTCAGTGTTTGAAGTGATTTTTGAACGTGGAGCTGCAGCTGGATGAGGTGGATCTGTGGACACAGATGGACTGAGCCGCAGTCAGAACCTTTTCAGAGTGAAGACAGAAGCTCAAATGCAAAGTGGGAAGAAAAAAGGACAAGCGCGATACAGAGTGAGGACTTTGACAAGCAAGTAGACGAGTAATTATTTGTTTTAGAATAGGAAAAAAAGGATTAATTGGTAAATGGACTGTACTTATAGAACGCTCTTCTATCCAGTCAGGATACTCAAAGCGCTTCACACATCACTCTACTGGTATGGATAAAATGCTATCATCATTTTAAAGCTGATGCATCCTTCGTGTTTTAAACAACAATCACTAAAGCCCACTAAACTCAACCGAGCTGCACATTTTGATGAATTGCTTTTCCACAGCTGCAGGAGTGGTGAAGTGACAACAGAAAAACCTTCTGTACTGCCGACCTGATTCAAATGTTCCACTTCCTGCGTTTTACCTGACGTTTGAAGTAAAGACGCTTGAAGAACGTGTTCAGCTCAAAGGCTCCAGGCTTAACGGCTCCCTCCGTTTTGCCGTTTTCCGTCAGCCTGACGATTTGTCCTCTGCCGACGGCGGCTCTGAGGCTCGTGCTCTTCACGATCCGAGCGCCGGGCTCAGAGTCGGGTGTGGGCCGGGACGACACGGTGATGTAGGTGGCGTCTTTCAGATGCTGCTGGTAACTTACTGTCAGGAAGAAAGGGGTCATTTCTTTTTTTCTTCTTCTTCCCCTATAACCACTTGTCTAAAAACAGTTTGTTTGCTTTTAGCAATCGAAGCAGACACTAGTGCAGAGTTTTGTCTACCTGCAGATGCCACGGCTGTGTCGGTTGTGTTGCTGAGCTCCAGCAGAACGGTGGGATACACTGGATGCAACAGGAAGAGCCTTCTGATGAGCGGTCTCGCTGCAGCGACGCCCGGCGCCATCTAAACGGACAGTGTGGACCGTTAAATACAGCAAAAGCTCCGTCAGCTGAATAATTTGTCCCTTCTTGACGAGCGGACTCACAGTAGTCCTGGTAACGTTCCTCTGGGTTCTGATTGGATCGCTGGCCCAGAACAAGAAAGCCGATTGGCCAGTTGAGGTGGATATTGCTGAGGTTTCCAAAACGAGGTGGGGACACACAAAATCTGCTGCCCAGAGGATGCTACCGCTCGCCCCGTTAATAATCTTAGCCTAAGAGACAAAATGTGTTGATGAAATATGAGATAATCAACAAAACTAAACATCTGAGCTCTGCAATAAGTTTTAAAAACTTGTATTTCTTTACCTGCATGGTACCATTTGCTGAATGCTGAACAAAAATATCGAGGATTCCATCATTATTAAAATATCCCAGAGCTGGTTGACTAAAACAACAACAACAAAAAAAACAACCTTTCAGTAGAACTGCAATTTCTCTTCATCTGTTCTATAACTCTGAAGTCTTCTCATGTCAAGATGTTTATGTGTTCCTATTCCACGAAAGCTGGTACCTGCGAATAGGAGCCAAGCTGAACGCCCACTCTTTGCGTAAGTCACGCTGTCTGACCACCGACAGCGTGCTGGCACCGTAAACCAACACCCAGTCGCTCCTGGTGGAGTTCAGGTTAGAAGCCGTGTCCAGGCTGTCCCGGTCGATCCCCCAGTCCGCCACAAGAGGGAGCAAGAACTCCACGCGCTCTGATCCTCTGAGTCGGCGGAGGACAAAAAGGAGAAATTTAAATTTATCACAGCATCAGATGAGATCTCATGAACCATTAGAGATTTTAATAAAACTCTTGAACCATTAGAACCATTAGAATCACAGAGAAAAAAAAAGTTGTGGAACGTGTCGGCACCTGTGAATGCGTATGACGGAGGAGAAATCGGTTTTATTCAGTCCCTCCCACACCGTGTCCTTCCTCCGAAGCGGCTGAGGGATGGCCATGTCTCCGAAGGCGCGAAAGTAGATGTCTTGCAAAGAGATGGCCTGGACATTACCTGAGCAGAGCAGATGAGAACTTAAAACAAAACATTTAAATATTTAAATGCTTAAAAACAGAAACAAATCTGTTTTAATATAAAGCTACACTAGGGTTAGGGATTAGCCGTTTTTTGCCAACTTCTATCTGTAACGTGCCGACGGATGAGTATTTGTCTGAAAGTGATGCTTGGGTTCCCGCTCCTTCACCTAGTCCAAACAGGATGTAGAACGCTCCTTGCTGCGTCTCGTGCAGCAAAGGCCCGATGAGCTTCCCTTGCCCTGTGAGGTTGAAAGGCACGGGGTGTCCGAGCAACGCTCCCGTTTGTCCCGAGATCATGGTCAGGGACAAGTCCAAGGACTAACATGAAAGAAAATCAAAGCAAAGTTGTTGTTTTTTTTTTTTTACAGACACACTACGGTTCAGGTTAGAAGAATGCCAGGGTGTCGGGGGGGGAGCTGTACCTCGTCAGCAGGCAGAGTGGCGACGAGCAGGTCTGGGACCGAGTCGCCTTCGATGTCAGGGAGTAAAACGGCCTGAGACTCGATGTTCTTCAGCGTGACTGTCCACAGTCGCTTACCTAAAGAGTTGAAGAGGACTCTGAGCGTGTAATAAAATAATCCAGTCCTCATAGCTCACAACCAGCTGGTTTGACGCCTTAACACTGGACTGAATGGAAACCTTTTTATTTAATCTTTAATAGGAGTATAATATTCAGAACGACTAGCTAACATACTATGTAAGCAATAGAAAGACAAACACCAATTGCTTAGCTGAAATAAATTCACTGATTATTTCTGCAGGGACCTAGCCCTTCTCTACCTGAGGTGCTGATGACCGCCATGAGGATGGATTTTCCGATGAGGAGGCAAACGTTTGACGGCTGCGTGCTGTTCCGCAGACCACACTGGATGTACGTCACAGACTCAGGCATGACTCTCCTCCACAGCACCTGACCGCTGACAGCTGATACGGCCACTGCACTGTAATCTGGAATTAACACCGAGTATTAAAAACAGCCAGCAGTTCTAAAGAACTAGGCGGGAAGCAGTAATTGAAATACGAAAATTTTGATTTTTTTTTTCTTCTTTTCTTTCCTTTTTTGCATCTCTGTGTGAAAACAGTTTGAATGTTTTCATAGAAGGCATTTGCTGATGTAGTGCTGATTTTGTTAAAGCAGTTGGACTTGATTCATTCAGAACCCTAAGAGGCCTGATAATTGTCATTTTGTCGCGATACATACAACTGTAGAACTGAAAAGGCGTAGACTTGGTTTGGACTGAACGCTGACACGGATTAATAACCCAGCCATCTAGTTTCACCGATTAAAAAAAAGCCAACTTACTTCTGGTCCTTTGAGTTGTGTGCGTCTCATTGGTCCACTCTGTGACGGCCAAGAGCACATCCTCCACCGAATCCCCGTCAACATCCCACAAGGCCAGCGCGGGGGGAGTCACACCTAAAGAAACCAACACAGTCCGTTTATCTTCCAAGCCTTTTTAACAACTTTTGCTGTATTTTTGTTTCGTCCATCCAGAAAAGCCTGTTTTTGGAAGCAATTCAAAAAGAAAGGAGACATTTTATGCTGAAATAAACCAGGAAGTTGTCAGATTAAGGCTGACAGAGCTAAATAAGCACTCGTGAAGGGTAATATAAGGGTGGACACCTAGACGTGCAGACTCCTGGGTGAGTCTTTGGAGCTTTAACTATTTCTCACATTACATTCACTCCATGAACATGTCAACAAAGTACGCTCTTTATGAGCATTTCTGTTTTCATTCTGATCTCACACTGTAAATCTATGTAATCCATGTACGTCAAAGACCTGGGTCAAAGGTTTGTTTTTACCGACTTCATCTCCCAGAGCTCTCTCCCACTGCAGCTTCTTCTCCAGCTCTCCTTTCTGACAGGGGACGAGGAACACGCACAGCAGCACGATCACGGCGGCGCAGACGAGAGGCACCAGGAAAAACGCGCTCCGCACCAAATTCTTCGCCCTCATCCTCTTCTTCTCCGCTTCGGTGCCGTGAAGCCCGAGCCCAGAGCCCTCCGAGGTCCCGGCGGCCCCCCTCTCCTCCCCACCGTTCTTCTTCTCCCTGTGGCTCTGGAACTGGCCGTTTTTCAGCTCGCCCCGGTCCCGCCTGGATTTCCCAGGGATCCGCTCCGTCCACTCGTCGTCATCGTCCTCCTCTTCTTCGTCTTCCTCTTCGTTGTCCGGGGCCTCGTTGAGTCGTTCGGATCTGCCAACGTGGCCGTTTCTGGGGTAGTTGAGCACGAGGTCGTCTTCTTCGCTCTCATCGTCGCTGTCGGCCTGGGTGAGAGGATCGTAGTCCCCGAGCTCCGAGCCCTTCTTCCCTGAAACACACAGAAGCTGCTGATGAATGTTTTCAGTCCACAGAATCAGTAGTTTATGGCTTTACTTGTCTTACCGCACACTTCAATTAGTATCCCTTTAAATACACGTTTTTAAATGACTCAGCATATTAGGATAGCATTTTGTTATGTTTCAACTCCAAACTGTCAACATTATTCAAACAAACTCACTATGAACATATAAATACTGCTATTGTTCTGTGCTGCTGTTTAAGGCTGGCTTTCTTACACAGTTTGTTTTAAAAGATCATTACAACGTTTTTTTTAAAGACGCATACGTAGAAAAGTTTAGAAAAAATATAAAATCCAATAAAATAATGAAGGATGCTAAAGTAATTACAACCTGAAATTCCTGCAGGCATCTTCGCCAAAACCCAGAAATAATCTGGGACTTTTATTTTAGAATAATCTGAGCTGACAAAATGTTGATGTTTTGATGTATAAAACTGTCTAACAAAGAGTAAAGTGAACAAATATTAAAAAAATTAAACGTTAAACCTGCTGTCAGTGGTTCATGAGTGTCACCATGGTAACTACACACTTGTGTCTGTCCCTCCCTGACAGAACTCATATTAAGAGGGGCAGACAGAACGGCGGAGTAGGAATTACGCCCAGGACAGATAACTAACGCTGCAAAAACTGAAAGTTGTATTAAGAATTTAGTAATATTTATTTTGATAACTTACTTGCTGAGTTAAAGCTGTCGGGTAGAAGTAACAATACATCGAGCCACATCAATATATCGATTAAACGATTAATGATTCAATTACATCAAGACAAAACAAAAACATAGACCCATATTGTCATCAAACCTGACCGGACTGGACCTCTTTTTTAAAATGAATATATGACAAAAAAAGATGCAATATTTAACCTGGTTGGCTTTCTTAAGAACTTTAGTTTGCACTGAACGGTGAGTTTCCTAAACCTGCATTAGTTGGTGCTAACTAGCTGATGCTAATATTGTCAACTCCAGCCAGTTAGCGCCAACCTAAGCATTCCTTATCTGACAACCCGGATTTTTGATTGTTCTTTTTCCTCAACGTTTAGTAACAGTAATTCAACAAATTAGTCATTTAACCCAATGTTTGGGTTAACATCCTAACACTGTATGTTGGGTTGAACGGTTAACCCGACATTCAAATGGAGCACACGCTGCATTCTGAGGAACTCTGAGTGCAACAGGAAGTTCTGCAGCATGTTTCATCAAAATATCATCATGCAGACATTGTTTGGCTTTTTTTAGTAACTTTGTCTACATCGAACAATGTACTGCAACCAAAAGTGACAGCACTATTTCTAATTCAGCTCCACATTCTGATGAAATTTTGGGATGGGTATTTCTACAGCTGCAGGAGGATATAAATACTTGTGATAGAAATGTTAGAATAAAAAGTGTAGGATTATTTAAATCTCCTTTTTTTTCTTGGTACAAGTCATAAATAAATAGAAGAACTTTAACTTTTCTGAGACTTTTGATCAGTTGGAATGAAAG
>JAVKLF010000021.1:13110456-13123685 GCA_034783495.1 Millerichthys robustus
ATGTACTCCAAGTGGTTCAAGAGCAGCATTTGATTCATTTTGGGTATGCTTTTTTCAGGCGTTTTTTGCATTTTAGGTGTGGATGTTAACAGGTACTCTGATTAGTGTTCAGATGTCTTTTTTAAATGAAGTCACTCTTCAAGGTTGCCATTATGAAAAGGCCAGTGGTAATAATTTATCAACAATGCACCTCTTGCCATTCATTGTGCATATGAAGACAACAGATCTATACTGGTTATGTTCTTTACATAAATCAGCCGGCAGCACTTCTAGAATACTTTAACTCATGTGGGAAAGTCTACAGAAAAATGTCCACTGGCTACAACTTCAATTTTAATTATGATCCATGACAGATGTGTTTATTTAACTGTATTAAATCCGTGTAAGGCGTTAATATGTTAACTTGTATTTTTTTCTATTCAGCACCCTATCCTCTTCTTTTTATTTCTTGTCTTTTCTTTTTCACCATTAAATCTCCACCTCCATTGTCTCTGTCCTTTCAGGTATTACTGACCCACGCCTTCATTATGCCTGTCTGCGGACGCTGCAGTCCCTCCTCACTTCGAGGTCATGCTGGGGCCTGCCTCTCCCCCCTCGTGGTTGCTCAAGTTCAAGAACAAAGTCGAGCCCCCCACCAACCTTTTCCTCCATCACCCCACCGCCGCACAAGCGCCTCCCTTTGCCTGCCTCTCTTGTTCCTGCTGTTCTGCCTTCTCCACCTGCCCCCGGCCTGCCACTCCAGGAGAGAAAAGGGCGGGGTAGGTGGCGGATGGGGCAGCAACAACTTGGCCCTGCCCAACAATTTAGAAGGCCTCAGCATCGCTGTCGTCCTGGTGGGCAACTCCAGCGAGGTGGCGCTGGCGGGGGCCAGAGAGAAGGACTTCCTCCGCATGGAGCCCAACGTTGAGGTGCTGACTATGAATGAAACCGACCCAAAGAGCATCATCAAGAGCATCTGCGACCTGATGACGGAGCATTGGCTGCAGGGCGTGGTGTTCGGAGATGACACTGACCAGGAGGCCATCGCTCAGATCCTGGACTTCATTTCAGCCCAAACCCATATTCCCATCCTCGGAGTTCGAGGGGGCTCCTCCATGATTATGGCCGCCAAGGTAGGACGAAAGCAAAAGTTGCTTACATTTGTAGTAATTGTGGACAAGTATGTGTAGGTGGTTTGAGAGCTGGAAATGTAAGAGGGCCTTTTGTTTTAAACAGTAAAAGTGAATCGTTGCTCAGTAGGATTTAATGCAGAGTCCTGCTCTTAGCAGTGATTGCAGTGATAAAAAGTATATACTTCAAAAAAACACTTGTGCCTTTATTCTAGTTTATGCTTTCATTACTGAATATCCATCCTAGAAGGCTGATCCGTTTTAAACCTGTTCTGGATTTCACTTTGATTGACTGCAGTTTGCTTGTGGCACTGTTACTCCTTGAATGGCTTTTGGTTACAAGAACAAACCGTGTCCTTCACAATCGACTATTTCAGGCTCAAAAATAAAATAAAATTTTCCAAAGTTTACATACATTCCTCATGTCTCTTACTCACAACAGGGACTCCAAATGAAAGTATTAAAGACATGGACTCTTTATGTCTAAAAGTGGAACTCTTAGATAAATCGAACTGAATGGTTTGACTGAATTCAAGTGTCTCTCAGCTCTTCCTGTGCCACCATAGTGGTTCTGTATTAACTCTGTGTGCAAACAGACAAGCAGGCTAAGCTGGGGGTGGTGGTAGCGATGGTGGTGGGGGTTCTCTGACTTGAAAGCCAAACAGCCAACAGAAAAGATGCCAGCGACAGGATCAGCTGGAGATTGAACCAGGATGGAGAGTTAGATCTCTGCCTGTTTACGAGGCCTCGCTTAGTGGGATAAAGCAATCTGCTACCGATTTATCTGTGGCCTACCGGGATCTGGATTTGGGCATTAAAAAAAATCGCTCTTTCAGTTGATGCTTTGTGCATAAATCAAACTGAACCGAAACAGTACAGTGTTCAGAAAAAAAGAGAAGAGGTTTGTGGACCGTGTGCTGGTTGGTCTTTGATCTGAAGTTTCAAAGAGTCCCTTCTCATTTGCTTTAGAGTGAACCTTCGTTTATCGCGGGGGTTACGTTCCAAAAAGAACCCACGATTGACAAAATCCGCGAAGCAGTCAGCTGTATTTTTACAGTTTTTTACAGTACAGATCAAAACCTGTTTTCAGTCCCAAGCATTTTTTTAAAGAAATAAAATAGAAATGTTTTCTTACAAATAACTATGATAGTTTTTAGAAATACCATAAAATAATAATTTTAATACTGAACCTACGCAGTTGGACACATTGTGGCTTACTCATATTTCTGACTCCATTCTGCTGTAGCGTCTTTTTCTAACTAAGGCCGTGGTTCAGGTGTATTTTTCTGAGAGAAGAACATAGTTTTGGGTAGTTGTTGGCTTTCTTTTTTCATCTGGGCAAGAATGTTCTTATGCACAGACATGCTACCTTCGATTTTATTAGAGAACTGTAATGTAATGTGTTTTTAGTTCAGGAAGCAGAACACAGTGTGTGTTCATACACTGTAAAAAAAAAAAGCTTAAAAAAACGGAACTAAAAAAATCTGCAAAACAGCTAGGCCATGAGAGGTGAAGCGCGTTATGGCGAGGGTTCACTGTATTCGTTTGTTGCAAAACTGAATTTTAACTGTATTGCTACACTTTGGTTGAACTTCTCCCAGTAACATCTTCAGAAAAAGTTTCTAAGTTGAGAGCATAGACACCAGCTTGTCAAATTACAGCTGTTCAGCCCTTTAGGCCAACAGTCAAGCTATAACAACATTTTCACGAGTCCTGCCAAATAAAGTCACTGGTTTATCTTTGCGATCCATATCACCATGTTGTCATGCCTGCTTTTGTCTGCTGACCCTCTGGTGTCAACAGGTTGTTGTGCTAGCAGAGACATAAGCTACAGTGACATGGTGAGTCTAGCGGCCACAGCTGAAGCACTTATTTCTGCTCCGTCTCATTACAGCTCAAAGGGAAGAAATGGCAGGGAACAGTTCACTCCCACTTATAAATGCACTCATCCATGAATAAAAAGACCTCGGTACATCATATTTTCTAATCTTTGTGTAGCAAAATTCACCTGGCTTTAACCTCCAACCCCAACAATTGTGTGTGTGTGGGGGACAGTACAGTTTTCTTCATTAAGTGCTTAAGTGCACCAGGCTGTAGGAAAGAGCAATATTTCTGTGGCGAAGGTTTAAATGGATTTCCCCAGGCACAAGTCAGAGTGTTCCCCTCCTGGGATCCTTCTGGCTGCACCGGAGCCCACGAGAGCGAGGTCTGGGTTGCTCTTAGGCTGTGTCTCCAAAGGATTTGTGTCTGCCTAATGGACTGAGACAATTGAGTGGTAAAAATACGATCAAGAGGGATCAGAGGAAGAGAGAAATAGAGACATGTGGGAAAGTTGAGTAATTGAGATAGTGGGGGGGAAAGAATGAGATGGGGTGGAAAGAAATGTGCTTTGAGCAAAAGCAACTGGGAAAGGAGGGGTGGCTTTTTTCCCCCAGACATCAAGCAAAAAGAAAAAAGAAGAAAAAACACAGAAGACAAAATGTAAAAGAGCTGCAAAACTTAAGAAGTGATCAGCCTTGGTGTTATATTTTTAAGAGTAAGCATCTCAAGAAAATGGACTGACACAGGGTGTGAAATGGGAATTACGATTACCATGAGTTGTTCATCTTTGGCCTCGTGTCACACAAACACATACAAACGTGTGCACCTGTCAAGGCTGAAGGCTAGATGCTGCCATTTCAGTTGACACTACAACCCCTCTTTTTCATAACATGTGAGGGAACAGAGTCACATGAAGCAACACAAACAGCTGAGAATACGACATTTTGAGTTTAAGTGAGGGCTGACGAGGAGACAAATTCAGTGCACTAATACAAGATAATTCCATAAAGTGTACCCTCTGGAGTGGTCTAATGTGGTGCTGCTCAAAGAGTCAGGCTGAATTATGACCAGATTTTTTCTGCACTCACACACATGTTTGTACCTCCATCCTCATGGGGACTTTGTGTTGACTTCCATTCACTTACATGTCATTTCTACAGCCTAATCCATGACCCCTGACCCCTAAACCTTAACCACCCCAGTACATACCTAACCCTAACCCTAACATAAACTCAATTCACACCTTAGTCCTATACCTATCTGAGTGTTTTGACAAGAAGTACCATCAACTTTAAGTTCACAGACTTGAAAATAAAAACGAATAAAGAAAAGAACACAGTGAAACATGGAGGAGGCTCGGTTCTGTTCTGGAGCTGCTTTACCTCGTCTAACACGAGGTGTCTTAGATCTGCTCGGGATACATTGAAATATCAAGACTATCAAGGCTTTCAGTCGTTAGTCACAAGGGTAGACAACCTCAAAATCCTGTCTATAACAATGTTTCCAAGGTTTGACCAAAATGGGTTTTACTTCTACATTTCTCAACACAAGATGATCTTAAGTGTAAAACTCTGGCATGAAGGGCAGCAGGTGATATGCACATGTATATATTTTAGGACTCCACTGCCTTTAATTTACATGTGAAATAAGAACTACATTGCACAAGACTTACAAAGTTAAAGCTTCCAACACACCCTTCACTCAGCAGACCTTATTCACTTTGATCATTTCCTCCTGAGGTTGGAGCTGAACTGCAGCAATAAAGAAGTGGAACTACAGCTGCCACACCCGTTCCATGTCTGCATACAGCTAAAGGGAAGCGATTCTGTAGTAGCTGTGAAAAAAAATTACCTTAAAAAAAGCTTGAAAAGTGAGTGAGCTGAATAGATGGAAGGAACGGAGAGAGGAAGCCAAGCAGCTCCAGCTTTAATGAGAAATGAAGACGAAGGAGGAGGAAGGGAAGGGTGAGAGATGGATGGAGGCAAAGGGCACTCACATCTATATCCATGAATGAGATCAGTGTGGGAGGGTTGGATGGTAAGTAAGAGGATGAGTGCACTCAGAGCATGACTGAGAAGAGAGAGGGAAGGAAAGACAGGGTGTGTTTGCAGCAGGTGTGTTGCCATCTATCTATAGCTGACGGTACTTTAAAACAGAAGCTGCCTCTTGGAAATCACAGCCTAAATAGAAGCGGGCTGAAGAAGGAGAGAAAGATGGATAAAGGCGCAGCTGCACCCACATCTGTGAAAAACAAGAGCAGATAAAGGAGGAGGAAGAGATAGAGAAGGCAAAATTATTCACCCAATAGTTTAACACTTGGTGTGAATGTGACTGTGTGTGTTTGTGTATTTGTTTTTGTATTTCATTACCTAGCCTTCATGCTGCTATTTTTTTTCCAGCTACAATTTTGAGATCCAGGAAGCTTGACACTTTTGAACTGCAGTAATTGTGTGATCTAAAGCTTTGGCTACTGCTCGCGTTATGGAGATATGTTGAAAGTTTTCTCCTCAGCTTGTCTAGAAGGTATGGCTTTGTCGTGGTACAAACAGCTGTAGCTGTCATTGATTCCCCCAGGGCCACTGCACAATAAATACAAAGCACTAATCCATGAGAGGAGGCTTCTGCTATAGATCAGCAGTGAGATAACATCCACTTGTCTGTCGGATTTAAATGTAGGATAGTCAGCAATTAATTGGGGGGGGGAAAGGGAAGCATTAAGAGTTAAAAAAAATGACATCTTTGTTTTTTGTGGTTTTGGCAGTCTTGTTCTGGGAAAAATACCAATAACGAGATTCAATCAGTTCACTTTTGCCTAAAATCGTTCAGGCTTGGTTTTTTTCCCCCCAAATTTGAGAAACGGTCATTTGCCTGTGGGTGTTTGAGGTCTTTGTGAAGAGAAAGTGAGCAGTTTCATTTCTGAGCATCCCTGCCAGTGTGCGTTTGTGCTAATTTCTCAGAGGAAACAGGCTCAATGATAGTGTAGAACTGATGTTGGATAATTGCTGTGTGTATGTATGTGTAAGCCATTTGGACCATTTTAATCACGGCACATGGGTGAACTCAGTGGAGCAATTCATGTCTGTAGTTTTTTTTTTTTTTTTACAGCAACAAGTACCCCTTCCTCTTTAGCATTTCATCAAAGTGAAAAGCAACAATCCTTCACAATTTTCTGGATGCATTGTTTCCTCTCTAGAGAAGACTGCCTAAAGTTCTTTTGAGGTTTTTATTCCAGTGGGATCAACCAAAAATTGTCTGCGTTTAAATTAGCAATTATAGTCCTACAATAGCACCTATTGTTGCAATAATCACAGAGGTCCTGGTCTCTATTAAAGTAATGTGCCGTTCAGCTTGGCAGCACTGTGTCCTTGCTAAAACAGACGCAATTAAGAGCATTTGTAAACGATAAGAGAATTAAAAGTGAATGTTTCTGTGCCATATTCTGGCAGTGTTTTTCATCGTGCCAGTTTTACCCCCCCCCCCCCCGCCCCACACACACACACACACACACACACACACACCACTACATCTATCTTTCTATTTATTCCAGTTAAAAAGACCATCAGACCAAAGACCAAGTTGTGTAGGGCATTCAGTCTATAAACCTAATCAAAAATCATTTCTCACTAACAATTTGATGCAGATTTTTTGACTTGTCATTTTTTTATTAGTTTTTTTCTTCTGTTTAAAATTTGACTTTTGGTCTTTTGGGGTTTTTTGTACCACCATTTTAGATGGATGGCGTGTGTACTGCGGCTTGTCACAAAAACTTTGGCTGCACTCGCTCGTTCGATAAGGAGGCTAGAAGACTTTAGAATCCATTGTACCAGAGAACATTTTTTAAAACTATTGATTTGAACCAAATTCTAATCATTATTGATCATTGTGGGTTTTAGATCTTGACATTCAGGGACTGCAGTCTCAAATGTTTTCTGTCATAGATGAGCTCTTATAAAAGTGTCAAAATAGCACTGTTACTGTTTACAGAAACTAAGTTTAGAAGGGTTTGAGACACCCATGGCAACTCTGTGACTATTACGGAAAAACATTTGTCACACAATTTTATCTAAACATTTAAAATTCAAGTGACAAGGCTGCGAGCCTCTGCAGATGACATTTACAAATTGTTTTGAAACATTTTGGTGACCCCCCAATATTTGCCGCTTAGTGAGATACAACCTTAAAACTGTTCAAGATGCCAGAGAAGCACACTTTCAAGTAGCCATCTCCAACAGTAAAACTGATCTAGAAATTTCTCACTGTGTAATTTTGCAGATAAATTGAGACAGTATTTTTTGGATTTTCTTATTTCTTTTGCAAATCTCTTTTCACACATCCTCATTGTCCTGGTTTAGCTAATGTTACGGCCCACAGTGTGTGTTCCCCTTTTTCTACGGAGACAGGCAGAAAAAAACAGAGTCCTAAATTTATGTGTCCTATTTTCCAGCCCTGTTGGTCTCAATTTACCCTGGCCGTTTAACTCGCTCTATAACTTTTACTTCTCCACCTCAGCCCCCCTGAACTTGCTTTCACCTTCTCTGCATCATATTTTTGTTCTTTTCTCTTTTTTCTGCTTCATATCTGACTGGTGTGTGATTAGATATGAGACTATTCTCACCATTTCATATTCTGATTATGCATTGTTACAAACAGAATGAAACAGTTTATTTTGAATGAATCATTTTACAGGGAATAATTTAGAGATGGACATGAACGTACTGCCCGATCACAACCTAAAGCTAAGTAATTGATGCTTAAACTCCAAAACTTTAAAATGCCTTTCAGACTGATTTTGAATAGACTTCAGACATAAAAAATAGCCATAGGGTTTCAAAAAGTGTTTGAAGATATGAACCATGTTAAATATAAAGTGAACTACTCACACATTCCAGTTTTACCCCAAGTGATCAGGAGTATAAGACATCAAGTGATCAGAGACAAGTTAAAAAGGACATAAAATATGACCACTGAAAAAGATTCCTACTTGATTCAACAAGACCGGGTCAAGAAAGATCAGCAGGCAGGTTACAAAGGTTTGATGGAGACATGAAATGAGCGATTCTCAAGGGAGCAGGTTGATGAGGACCATGCTGCATCACTGACTAGAGGCCACTTAGAGTCAAACCCCAGTGAGACTGAAGAGAAACACTAGTTTGGGTTGCCATGGTATCATAATGATGGCTTACAGTAGATGGGCCTTTTGTGGGTGAGAACAGACTGAAAATCATTTCCTGAACCTGCTGCTTTAGAGGATACTTTTTTCAATTGCTGGTGGAGAAAAATGTTTCCACCACTCAAGGCCATGCTCTTTGTGCAGGAGAATGTTTTGTTGCATGGAACCCATATCCAGTATACTCTGGAGGACATTACATTTCCTTAGGGCACCTGCAATGGTTAAAATCTTTTGAAGTGGGGTACTGTCCGATGGTAATAAACAATTAGTAGCTTACATGTTATAGATTGCTCTTTAAATAACCTCTGTTTTGGAAAATGACATTTAATTTTGATTGGATTGAAGATCTAGCAGCTAGTCAGAGCTTTATGAAGACCAAAGGGGACAACTGTCTTTATCTTTTACCTGGTTTTCAGTGCAGAAGTGTTGGAAGTTGGTGCTTCTCTCCAACAGCCATAAAAGATGGAGTACACCACTGAAAGGGTCGCCAGACCATCACAGGACAACGCAAAGACCAACAAGAGCATTTACTGTCTCACTAACAACAAACTTATTTTTGAATCCAAATTATTTTATAAACCTTTACATCACCACATTATAATATTCCTGTTTAAAGTATTGCACACTGAAACAAATGTAGTACAGATAACCGCTGCTGCTGTTTGTGCTTGTAAATAATCATCAAATTCCATTTAATTAAATATGTAATGCAAAATTTACACTGATGGAATAAAATTATAAACTAGCATTTGCACTATTTTTTAAAGTCACAGTAATTATTTTTCAGGTTTTTTTTTTGCCCCACTTTGATTACCCATTAGCTCCTCATTTCAGTCAGAATAAACCTTCAATCAGAGGTTTTTCAAAGAGCTATCTGCGACAGGTAAGATATTTTCGGTTAATTCTGACTAGTAATATATTTAAAATTAATGTAAAACACAGCGTGGGCTTTTTTCTGTGATTTACTTATGTAAATTTAAAGTAATAAAAGTTACTGTAAATATTTGCACACAAAAAGCACATTTCTAAAAACAATTTACTTATGGGTTGAACTGGATTTTCATCCTTTTCCTTTTAGTGTAATCTGGATAAACTAAAACAGAGCATTACATCAATAAAGTCTCTCCTCCCTATTGTTTTTCCTGTTTTTAGGCCTTTTTCTTAGTTCTTACACTCTGTCCTTTTTTTCCCTCACATGTCATTCAGGTCTTCTGAATGCCCCTATTACACCTCTCCTCAGCCTCCTCCTCTTTTTTGTAATTATTACAATCACACATTCCCTCCCTTCTTCTGTTCTTCCTTAGCTTCTCTTTTCCCCACTGCTTCCTTTTCCCAACTTGTCTAACCCATTTTCTGTTTTCCTGACATGATCGTCACCGCCACTCAGTTATCTTCTTCTCTGACCTCCAGCCTTTCATCCAATCCCCCTTGTGGACCTTTCTCCAACCTCTTTATTAGTCTTATCTTCTGCCTCTGCACAGATTCGGTGGAAAGGGAACGGACCTCTCTCTTTGCATAAGCTGAGATGAGTCAGTGCTTTTCTACGCGGCATCGTGGCACAAGCTCAGACAAGACAAAGAGAGTAAAAATTAGGACGAAAGTTAATCGCTGCTCTGCAGCTTTCTTATGAGGGATCAAAAAACATCCTCCCATCCTCCTCTTTAACCTTTAACACCAAGACTGGCCTTTCTTAAACCATTTACGTCTGTCCACTTTGAAACCCCTGCCACTCTTGTTCCTGCTGACAGGCGGTGAGACTCGTTAACAAACCGTGACAGATTCTGTCCCAACAACACCCACTGTGTTCCTGTGAGGAAACAGTGGAGCGAGATTTCACGGCGTCCTTGCTGTACCAAACTGTAAATCAGCGTGTCAATCAAGGGTGATGAGACGAGTTCTTTGTCATGCTTAAATCGCTGCTGTGTTTCTATTTGGTTAGTGTTTATTCCATGTAAGCAAAGATAAACTTCTTTAATCTTATTTAGATTGTGTGACCTTAAGAGGAAGTGCTGAGCTATCTACACCGGGTAAGATATTGTTTTTAGCCTATCCTCAAAATCCAACTTCAAAGTATCTGAATTATTCATTTAAGAGCTTGCTGATTAAAAGCTCAAGCTCAAGCCAAGAGGATGACTCTGGGAGTCTTTGTCTTGTCTGGTCATTTGATTAAAGAAATCAAGTGCCCCATTTTAAGTTAAACTATAAAAGTTAGTTAGAAATAAACAATAGGAGGCCCAAAGTAGCAAAAATCATAGACCAAAAAATACTAATACTCAGCTCTATCAATAAAATACTGAGCATCACAAAGGACCAAGTCTATTGCGTAAGTTTTTTGACCTCATGTTCTGATACAGACAATTATTTTTGCTGTTACTCTTTTGGCTTTACTAAACATTAACATTATGTAAAAATCAGAGCAAATAAAATGTGAAAAATGATTAAAAACAACAACTGAATAGTCAAGGGAAAGCCAGAGATATAGCGGGAGCGTGCGTAAAGAAGAGGACGAAGAAACTTTCGAGACCACAATGTGCTTACTTAATAATTCACCGGCGCTGAAATAAGCCGGCCCTCATCACATGCAGCGAGACACGCACACACTTTTCGAGGCACAAAACAGACTGCAGTCATGCAAATAGGTTCAGATGTGTTCCTGCTGACCCGCAGCTTTACGACCCTCCAACCTGGACACCTTTTCTGCTGATTATGGTCTCCCGCTGGAGTTCTGAAATGGACATTATTTTGAAATTTTGTTTGTTTTGCGCTTGGCGTAATTGCAAATACAAGGGCATCGTTTGACTCATGAGAATTTCATATTTGCTCACCTTTGAAAATCAAACACGTTTTATTTATAGATTCTCAGCTAGAAACACATTCCTTAAGGTTAAAAAAAATAAAAATCAAGCAACACAGGCAGGAATTCTTTGCTCAACCTCATTCTGTCTGCTTGCATCTCTCCTTCTGTATGCTTTTTTAAAAATTATTATTTTATCTCAGCTGCTCCGGCGCTCCCCTTCTCTCCTTTCTGTTCTCACGTCATGTGAGCTGAGACAAAGTGAGCTCCTGTGATGAATGTAAATGTCGGCCCTCCCTTCCCTTGTTCTCCTAAATTACAGCAAATACTCCCCCTCCCCATTAAGCTTTCACTCTCTCTGTCTGTCTGCGTTTACCCAGAACTCCGCAGCCGGTCCTCGCACGTTGATCAACTGGCTTTCTGTCGAGCCTCCAGCAACACATAAACACATTTACAGATACAGTACACAGATATATGAGTCAGATCTGACAAACAGACAACCTTATGAAACTAAAAGATCCACCTCTCACATCCATGTGGTTTACTCAGAACTGAAAGCCTTCACTGTCAGAACACTTTGAATAATCTGGCCTTTTTTTTTTTACAGAGTGCAGGTTTTTCCAATAAAAACACTGATTCAAAGCAACAAAATCTGGAAAGAGAATTGTTTCTTTAAGAATGTAGTTAATACAGATAAATTCACACACACTTTTGTTCTTCTATCCCCATGGGAGCTTGACTTCTATTCATTTAGCCGTAATTGCTACAGGTTAACCCTGACCCCAAACCTAACCACCCCAGCACATGTCTGACCCCAAACCTGGACTAAACTCAATGCAGACTGTAGTCCTAAACCTACTCCCTGACCCACCAACAGTATTTGCCCCGATGGGGACCGGGCTTTTGTCTCCACAAGGCACAACGGGTTCTCACAAGACTGCGTGTAGCGAAAAAATGGTCAAAAATTGTCCCTACCAGATAACAAAAACATGCACACGCACACAAGAATATACAGGCAATATGGTTGCCTTTATTAATGGTGGGTAATAATTACATGCATTTGTAAAAGAAAAATCACAGCCTGTTCTCTCTGTTTTCTTTCCCTTTCATCACATTCATTTCACCCTCCACCCGTTCAACTGCAGGACCAGCACACATAACAGAGCTTATGAAACATACATGTATGAGTTGATGACCTCCAGCAGTTATTTTACTGCTGCAATGCCAGCTCAGACAAATGAAGCACACAATGTGCTCTGCAGCAGCCTGCACTGCTTTCAAGACTTTGTTTCAATTTTTCTGCCCATCTTTTTTTTTTTACCTACAGTGACTGAATCGCACCCCATATTCTGAATGTACTGTGTCACCATACCTGGCAATGAAAAATAAATCTGTGTGACACAAAGTGAATTTCAAAGAATAAGCTATAACCTTATCTGTGGCCTATCTGTAGCATATTAGCACTAAAGTCAGGAAATCATCAAATCTAAAGTAAATACTGTATTTAAACTAAGTAAAGTAAACAAAGTAAAACACACTTATTTATTTATTTATAAACAAACTCATAGGTAGGCCAGACTGAAGCCACCATTCATGACACGATAGTGGCCCACAACCTGCCGATTCAATAGCCCTGGTGTAGAATAAATAAAAGGAGCAGCCGCTCTACTCTGAGTTTCTTCTGGATAGCTGAACTTCTCACCCTATCTCTAAGGGAGAGTCCAGCCACCCTGTGAAAAAAACCCATTTCAATCGCCTATGTCCGTGATCTCCTTTTTGTCACCAACCAGAGTTCATGGCCATAGGTGAGGATAGGAATGTAGACCGACTGGTAAACAGAGAGCTTCGCCTTACAGCTCAACTCCCTCTTCACCACAACAGACCAGTACTGAGTTTGCTGCACCGATCTGTCTGTCAATCTCATGTTCCATTCTTCCTTCACTCATGAAAAAGACCCCAAGATACTTAAACTCTTGCACTTGAGGCAGAACCTCATCCCCAACCCGGAGAGCATTCCACATTTTTCTGACCGAGGACCATGGTCCGAGGTGCCGATTCTCATCCCAGCCACTTCACACTCGGCTGCAAACTTCTCCAGAGAGAGCTGAAGATCACGGCACGATGAAACCAACAACACCACATCATCTGCAAAATCGCAGAGATGCAATCTTGAGGCCACCAAACCGGACAACCCCCAACCCCCTGGCTGCACCGAGAAATTCTGTCCATGAAAGTTATGAACAGAATCTATGACAACTGGCCACAGCTCAGGGCAACCACCTTGACAATCGAGGCACAGAACATGGACCACTCTGACTCACTGTCCCCCTGCCTC
>JAVKLF010000021.1:13177577-13188952 GCA_034783495.1 Millerichthys robustus
TGTGTGTGTGTGTGTGTGTGTGTGTGTGTGTGTGTGTGTGTGTGTGTGTGTGTGTGTGTGTGTGTGTGTGTTCACAACACATTCAGACAAAGGACATTTCTGCATAAAATATCACAGACAAGAAGAGATTAGCGTGCAGGCACATCTCCACATGCATATTTAAAGAGACTAGTTATGTTTAGTCAGCACCATTTTTCTGTCTCATATACAGCTCATTATAGTTTTGACTCGACATTAACTGATTATCAGTCAGCCAATAAAAAGCTCCATGTTCACATGTGCCATGGTGAAAAGAAATTGTTTACCCACCAAGGACCAAAAAGTATATTTAAAAAAAGAAGCTGTCTAAAATGTTAGAATGTAACAGGATCTTCAGTTCACCATAATAACAGGTGGGCAGGACCACCTTAACCAAAGGTGGGCTCATTTGTGGGCAAAGCAGTTGACACACTTGACTCTTTTCATGCCAGGAAAGCTCTGTTAGTACTTTAGTACTTTAGTACTTTATTTTGACACAACGCTGACAGGAACCAAAGGATGTTAGCCAGTAGGACGTGGTAAGTTTTAAAAGTTTGACCTCATATCTATCAGGACAAAATTTGATGTCATTCAGAGTTTTGCATATTTAATTGGTTAGACAAGACATTTTACTTTAAGAGAGGAAATTTGGACAACCCACACTTGGAGTGACATTCATGCTAAAAATGTTTGCTAAGATTCCCTGAGTCTTATTGCTCATTTAATTAAGGTTGATAAGAAACAACTTTATCAGCTTCAACACTGTTCCTTTAATTGAGAAGCGCCAATAAAAGATTTCAAACCCTTTGCTATTTTTGCTATTGATGATAAAACACACTACTGTAAGAATTGGTTGAGTTTTTTTAAACTGTTAGATTTTAACATGTACAAAAATTGACTGAGAAACTATTTTTGTCAGCTGTTGACTCAAACACTCATAGGGATTCTTTACAATTAAAAACATTTTTTTTTACCAAGACAAAATATTTTAAAAAGTTCTAAAAGAATTAGCTAATTGCATTGAGACATCTTAGATCTGTCCAAACTCTGCTCTACAAGTGAGTGTGTGTGCGTTAGGAGGCTGCAGTGACTTGTGCGCCCCCCTGAAACTCCTTATCTAAAATATTAAAGGCAATATTCTTTGAATTTAGCCTCGCTCGAGGAGACGCACACAAGCACTCGCCAAGACGCATAAAAAAAACACACGAACACAGAGCCGCGCTCAATCATTCTCAGCAACACCCACGTGGGTCACTTTCATAACACGGAGAGAACAAGTCGTAGGAGGGAGATGGAGAGAGCGAAATGGTGAGACAGGAAGTGAGCGCACTGCTGGATCCACTCGTTCTCTTCTTCCAAGAGGGTGTTTTGTACGTTCAGGCACCTATGCACAAACCAAACATACAACCCTACATATATCCTGGCAGGATAAAATACATTCATTCACATAAACAAACACTTGCTCACAGACACTTTGAAGAAAAAAAAAAAGTGCAGGGGATGTGCGAAGCAGATGTTTCTGCCTGTAAAGGTCCACTTCACAGGTAGGGAACAAAGGCTCTCGTGCATTTATTTCATTTTTATTTTCTTCCTTTATGACTCACACACACACACTCCAGCTTTGACTCACACAAGCACAAGCACACACACAGAGATCATCTCGTCCCACTTTACCCCGATGCTTTAAGGCTATAAAATTTGGGGCTAAATATACCACCTGTGAAGTTCTTATGGGAGGGAGGCTCAGGTAGAGGAAGGCTACAGGACGGTTATTTCAAGCAGCCGTGACCCACTGTGGTAACCCACTTTCCTTCTATCTTTCTCCGTGTTTCTGTCCCCTGGTAATCATCACGAGTGTCCACTTCTTGAGCTTTTGTGTGGAAAGTGTGTTGGCCTCCAGTCGCCGCCCGCCACAATCCGTCTTTGTCTCTTTGGTCTAAATTTTCATTCCCCGCTTTCTCACTTTGCAGGTTTTGTTTATTATTTCACATTTCTCATTTCTATTAAGGTGGTCCATTATGCCAAGCTTTACTTTCTTTAAAACCTGAAGTTTGTTTTGACAGCTAATAGAAACACAACAAACAGATTGTCATTTACACCACTTTTCCCAGGTGGTGTTAAAAAACGCCCACATGGCCGTTGGATCCTTGACTATCAACGAGGAGAGGTCAGAAGTCATCGACTTTTCAGTCCCTTTCATCGAGACAGGAATTAGCGTCATGGTTTCCCGCAGTAATGGCACCGTTTCTCCCTCAGCGTTCTTAGGTGAGTAACGATGATTCGGCAGAAATTTGAGAAAGGTAGAAAGAATGCTCCAATTCTGAGGCTACGATTGACACTAGGATCTTTATTAAAAAAACAAGTTATTAGTTATATTAGTTATTCAACAGGTAATTCTCTCTTAGAAGCTGTAACTCTGAGCTGAAATTGGGAAAACTCTCAAGTGTAGCACTTTTTAATTGCAAGAAGAGGACCAGAAGGGACTTCCCATTGTAGTGTTCACTATCTGGGCTAGCTGTGTTACAAATAATGTTGGTTGGGAATGGGCTTGTTTTTTTATGAGGCTGTATTAGGGTCAGAATGAAGACTATTTCGTAAAATTATATCTTTATTCTCGTAACTAAAAAAAAAGTTTTTATTCCAGCCCTAATACTTAGTCGTACAATAGTATTGTGTATATATGTTTTATGTATTATTTTTATTTATGCTTGTCCTCAAGCTGAGTAACAGTAAATTCTGTCAGAGGAACATCTTTCAATGAATGCCACTTCTAGATTTTATATGTCAACCATTTTTCTTGATAAAGTTTTTTTTCAGTGTCTAGCCTAGGCGTACTAGATGTTAGCCTCTCCAATGCTAATGGATAACAGAGAGGGGTACGCAAATAAAACTATTACTACTGAACCTACTCAAAATGATTGAATAGAAACAAAAACAGGTGAAAAAGGAGACCCAGGACTGAATAGAGTTATGTGTGTCTGAGGGTCTGACAATGAACTGAGAAGGAGTATAAGTGCTGGGAAGGTGATTGCTGAATGAGGACAGGTGAGTTGATTTCAAACTGTACACAAGTAGGAATATAGCTGAAAAAATTAGGATCAACAGTAAAAAGAAACTATACAAACCAGAAACTAAATATATATCAACCCCAAAACACACAATTGTAACATACAAGAGAAAATGAAATAAACCAGTTACTCACAACTACTACAGGCTGAATTAAACATTCACTATGTAGAAACCTCATCAAAATGTGTCAATATTGTGTAACAATGACATGTCATCGTCTGTCCTGAAAGTCTAAACATCTCAGGATGTCATGGCTGCTTTGCTGTTAAACCCACAGCTATTCTTCAATAGTTGCCCTTCAAATTCCCTAAATATACAAGAAATACCTTTAATTTTGGAGGTTGTTTTCTCAAAATAGTTATGTTTTAATAATCGACCTTACTTTTTGGAATAAAAGCTTACTATTGTTCCAGTGAGGTGTAAATGTATTTTACCAGTTTCTGACGGACAGAGAGTAGCATATACTCCAGATCTTGTAGTGTGTCGGTTTAGGTTGACATTCATGTGTCCTTCTTCAGAAGTTGGACTGAAAATGATGTAAGGTGGTGAAAGCAAAGCTTCAGCACATTTGCACTGAGAGAAGTTACAATGAACTGCATGACAATACCGCTAACTGCTTATTTTTTCCTCTCCGTCTTTTTGCCCTCTTATGTTTCCCACTCCCACTCCATTTCTCTAATGTTTCCTTCCTCATCTAAATCTGACACACCACATTTGCATATTTCCCTTCCCCTCTCTTCTCTCACTTCATTTTTCTTTCCTTCTCTCTGCCTCCCTTGCTGAAGGGAAACTCTTCCTTCCTGCTCATGTGCCTCGTTTCTCCTCCATCGTCTGCCTCCTCACAACCCGTTCCCTTCTTGTGTCCATGCTCTTCACTTCCTCCTCTCCCTTTATCTTTCCCTCTCCTCCCTCCCTCCAGAGCCCTTCAGCGCAGATGTGTGGGTGATGATGTTCGTCATGCTGCTGCTGGTGTCAGCAGTGGCTGTGTTTGTGTTTGAGTACTTCAGCCCTGTGGGCTACAACCGCTGTCTGGCTGACGGCAAAGGTGAGAGGCCCGAGCTCAACTCTCACAAACACGGGCAAGAGACCCGCTGTGGGTTTGACCTGTTTCACGATACAAATGTGAATAAGTGCATATGCTTTCAGTGTATGTTGTCTTCTATTGATCTCACCCAACCTGATCGAACAACAGCTGCCAGGCAGGCGAAATTCACTGCAGACACCTCGACCTCTTCACAGTGTGTGTAAAGCAATATTTCCATCAAACATTTGACATTAAATTAAGATGCTCTCGGTGCCCATAAAACATGCTGAACAACAATGAGCAGCATGCTGCAGGACTTTTCTCTGCTCTTTGTAAAAACCATTCCAAATGGAAAACTTTGTTTAATGTTTTAGTTTTACAGAGCAATATTTCCTTGAGTACAATTAAAGTCGAGGGCTGTATGTTCAACAAATCAGAAAATAGGGAAATTAAAATGAAGTAAAAAAACTTGAAACAAGGTTTAGTCTGATGGTAGGAAACCATCAGACTAAAAGGGTTTGATGAGAAATGACTCCAACCGGTACAGATGTTTTACAGGTGGAGCTTTCTCTCTTTAACAACACAAGCCTGTTCTGAGTGGCACAAATTTTCTATTTTTTCCCCCACTTTGATGCAAGACTGCCAGGCACAGACACAGAAACACACTGCAGGCCGCCTCCACATGTAAAGCAGCCATCCTCACTGACCCAATGTCTTATTTCCGCCTCCTCTTCCTCGCTTCCCTGCTCTCTTTTTATCATATGGATGATTATCTCGATAAAAAGGTTTCAGCGAACCCTGCTGCTTTTCCTGCCATTATCATTCATTTCCATTTTCTCCCCAAATCACATGTTAAGCTCTGACACCAAGAGGCTGGTTTTGACTTAGATTCTTCGATCCAAACAGATGAGAGGCAAAAAGAGAGAGAGAGAATCAATGTCTCCCACAAGTCTATCGCTGTGTCTATATATAGACAATGGTTTTCTTTTTTCCCCACTACCCTCATCCTTCATCATGTTCTGGAGATGAACTTCTCCCTACAACAGTGCGCTCTTTTGTGTGCCTCCCTCTGCTCGTGGCAGAGTTCTGTATCACAAAGGGTGCAGATCGAAGGAATTGACGTTGTAGCGTATCAATGACTGCTCGACGAGATGTAAAATCTTTTGCTGAATTCCTTTAACCAACCAACTCTCTGGCAAACTTTACTGAGCAACGTTTGGCAGGATAAAGCTGTGCACAAACAACACCATGCAACAATACACACCCACGGATTTGCATGCTCACGCTTCCCTTCTCTCGCACACACCCACGCAAACATTATAACCAACTGCTTATCATAATGGCAGCTCATAGATGAACTCAGTGTGTGTTAGCGTCACTAATGTGCGAGGATATATACCCTTATTAATGCTCAGAGGTGTGGGATAAACTGACCCGCTGCTCTGCAATGATAGACTAGAACCTGAAGGATTCTTTGTTTCTTTCAGAGCCTCACGGTCCATCGTTCACCATCGGTAAGGCCATCTGGCTGCTGTGGGGTTTGGTGTTCAACAACTCTGTGCCCGTACAGAACCCCAAAGGCACCACCAGTAAAATCATGGTGTCAGTGTGGGCCTTCTTCGCCGTCATTTTCCTGGCTTCCTACACTGCCAACCTGGCTGCTTTCATGATCCAGGAAGAATACGTGGACCAGGTTACTGGGCTCTCAGACAAAAAGGTAAGATTGAAGCTTTTCGCCTTTTAGTACAATAAAACAATAACCTTTCTCTACTTCTTTGCTCTTTTTTTTTTTCTTCCTGTGATTAGTTCCAAAGTCCCAATGATTTTTCACCTCCATTTCGGTTTGGCACGGTCCCCAACGGGAGCACTGAGAGAAACATTAGGAACAACTACCCAGAAATGCACTCCTACATGACCAAGTTCCATCAAAGGAACGTCAATGAAGCTCTGCAGAGTCTGAAGGCTGGGTAAGGACCTTCGCAACAAAAGTGCTCAATTTAGTGTCATTTTAAAAACCCTTTAACATAAAGCAAAACCCTTTTCCATCACCTGAGCGCATTATCAACTTCCACTTTAAGAAAAGACATCCTCAGGCCAGGTAGACAATGTGAAGCCAGAGAGCACCTTTGTCTTGGTGAGCACAGATTCCCTCGTTTAGTTAAAGCAGTTGAAGGACCCACAAAAAGCCCAGTTTCTGGGATATGAGGGGATGGTGACAGGAGAGGTCCATAGGGGAAATGTTTCTGTCATTTTAAAGGCCTTAGAAGGAGAGATTGTTATTTTCTTTGATATAAGTATTGAATTTAGACACAGTTAAAGGGGTAGTTCATACCTTCTGACGTGTGGTTCTGTGGAAATGTCCTGAACAGATGTTATTTTACCTGATTCAGAAAGCTCTTTAAATGACTTCATTTTGAAGAAAATAAATTTATTTTCGACTGGATTGATGAGCTAACAACTAGTTCAAGTAGGACTGAGACCACAGTGGTTTCATGATTCTTACAATAACTCAACAACAAATCTGTTCTCACCACTCCACTCTCCAACTTGGCCTTTGGGCTCATCATGAGCACGACCGTAACCTCGCTCTTTGTCCTACACCGTTCACTGGCACTGATGACGTCATCAAACGCGGACCAGAAAATCACCCTATTTTCGGGTTTTTACACAAAAATGCTAAAAAGAAATTGGCCACTGGAATGTTTTATGGAAGTGTTTATATAAAAGAAAAACTCAACATTTTTCTATTTTATTTCATTTGACTCTTTAAGAACCAGTTTGAATCACCCACCAAATAAAAATGAACCACATTAAGGTCTGAAACTTCCAAATTGAGATGAGTAGATGTTCTCTTAAATATTCTCTTAATTATTTGATTCATTATTATTAATATAATTAAAATAACTAAATCAAAAGCAGCACACAGCAGGTGAACAGCCTGCTGAAAATATGAATCCTTTTCTTGTTATTTCCTACTTTGTATAAACACATAGCAGTTGAGTAACCCCAATAATACTCTCCCTCCCCCTCTTCCGTTTTCACAAAGTGTGCGTGCCAGCTCCAGCCTTTGGCAAACCAAGTGGAAGTCGATTACTCTTATCAGCGGCTTAGTGCTATTTAGCAGGTTAATTGGAATGTTGTAGGTGTGGCGTCTGACTTCTAAGTGCTAATTAATTGTAACCCATCTATCTCGCTCTTTCTCTGCCTGATTTTTTCTTTTCCTTTAGCAAATTAGATGCTTTCATTTATGACGCAGCCGTACTGAACTACATGGCTGGCAGGGACGAGGGCTGTAAGCTGGTGACCATCGGCAGCGGCTACATCTTTGCCACCACGGGGTACGGCATCGCCATCCAGAAGGAGTCGCTCTGGAAGCGACACGTGGACCTGGCCATCCTGCAGCTCTTTGGAGACGGTAAGGCAGGGAGCAGGTTTTATTCATAGATGTTGCACAATTTTATGAGAGCACCTTGTATCATACATACAGATGTGATTGTTGTTTTACTGAAAGTTCATCAAAAGCTGTGAACTGAGGCTGTGTTTCAAAATACTTCTATACATTATACGTGTTGAAACGTTTTCAGAACGAACTGAGCTAAAGTCCGGTTGCCTCCGATTTAAGCCTGTTTGCTGTTGCACAGGCATGTGTGACAGTTGTTTGTTTTTTCTCTTCTTGTTTGACTCTTAAGTTCGGGTGACTAAAACGTTTTTTGATTTGATTGAAATGTTAGTCATGGCTGTCACGCAGCCGCTGTGCATAAAATAAACTGTAGCCACATTTAAATAAAGTTTACTTTGGAAAATTGGAAGATCTGAGACAGAAGACACAATTTTTGTCACGCAACGACACATTATCTAACATTTAACTTTGACCTTCACAGTTGCACCACAGATTATTTGTGTGTCTGTGTATTGTGTGTTTTTTTCATCTTATAATCAGGGTTTTAATGATAAAAGCATCATTCAGTTCTGCACTTTAATCATGATAATTCCTTCTTTCAGAATGTTCACAACGTTTGATCAGGTAACTTGGTGCAACACTTTTGACTTTTGTTTAATACATTTTTGCTTCTGGGAGCATCATAATTACCTTCTTAGCATGCATGGCCACTTTCTTTGAATATGCTCAAACTCAAAACAAGAATTCACAATCAGCTCTGAGCCTAATTTGAGCTGAATTGTTCTATATAACAAGCATTATTCTTTCAAAATAAATTTTGAGGTTAAAAAAAACTACCGTATGTCTAAATATGTCTATAGTCAGAGTTGTTTTTGTTTACATGTACAGTAGTTTACCAGTGTAAAAGCTATTTCTCAAACAATAAGATCTAATATTTCATTTACAATTTATTTGATTGTCCTTAAAGGTGGAAAAATAAGTTTGAAGAAAATGTTTTGTAAAATAAATATGTCTCTAATTGGCTCTGAAAGTCACAAGTAAAGTATTTCTATGGAAAACAAAGGAAAGGTTAAAACAGAATGTAAAATTAGGATTGTTAAATACAATTTAGCTCCACTCTGGGGACCTTCTGTTTTATGGTCACACTTACTTATTATGGCATTTTGGACAGTCTTTTTAAGGTTTGTGCTTTTTAAATGGTCACTCCAACTCTAGTTGGAGTATTAATGGTTGTCTAAATGAGTGGCAATAAAATAAAGCAGCAGACGTGTCTGATTTATGGTTTTCTAACAGAAAGTCCTCGTCATAAACAGATTCAACTGTTACCGGTACATTTCTAAATGTCTGTTCTAATGTTCAGCTTAGTGCAGGATGGGAAGTGTAACAGCTTTTTAATGTGTGTTAGGGTCTGTGTGTGTGTGTGTGTTTACATATTTGGGCATGGTCCAACATACTGTGAGAAACAAGGGCCCTCCGGAGGCCCACTATATTGTGTCCCAGTTAGGGATGCCAGTATAGCTCCTGGTGTACTCTGACACTTTTTGTTGTGAGGGTGTGGGTTAGTGTGCATGTGTGTGTGTGCACGTACATGTGAATGTGGGTCAGGCCTCTGAAAATGAGAATGCGTATGTGTGTAAGCGAGGGTGTGTGTTAGAGTGATAAAGCAGGAGCGTGTTGTGACTTTTTGTGCCACAGGTTTATTTTTATCAACCTACATATCATTTAGGCGTATATTTCTTCTAATAAATGGATTGTTTGATTAGTTGTTTGTATTAAAGTGAACACTCGAACTTTGAGACTCAGTCATGTGTCCATTTGCAGATGAATGTGGGTCAGCTTGTTACAACCCCCCTCCCACACCAAAACACAGACACACACACTGTGCCACTGCAAAAGTGTTAATACAGGAAGCAAGTGGCCCTCATAAGATTTCAATGTCACTTTGCAACGCCTTGCCCATCCACTCCATTCCCCATGGCCTAGAAAGAGATCCGGCTCATGTGAAATACCCAGTGGCTCGATCCAAAGGCTGGATGGGAGTCTGGATAGTTTGGCGCAAGCCTAAGAAAAATTTAAATCTACAAATGTCCTAAAAACTCAACTTTCTTTCTTCACACACACATGGGGCTCAGTAGAACAAGTGGCAGTGAGGCACAAAAACCAAAGCAGCTGCACTGCCTAGAGAGTTGCAGTAATTGATGCAGAGTGTTGCCAGCATAGTGTGGGCCTGATAGGGCAAACGTCTGGGTATGAGGTCTTCTTCAAACCCTCGAAGGCTACATTCACACTTGTTGCCCCTATGCTTCCCAAATCTCTTTTTTATGACATTCTGAACGTTACAAGTCCTTTTTTTCAAATCCAACCCAGGTATTTTCAGTATGTGGTGCTCAAAACAATCTCAGTCTGAACCCTCGTGTCACATTTTATCCGACTTTGTACGAATCGATCCAAGTATGAAATAGTATAAAATATAAATACAAACCTCCTCTCGTCGTCAGCTACAGAACAGAAGTTCAGATGCTTCATGTTTTTTCTTTTAATTTCCATGTCCCAGATGACTGAGAATTCACAGAAATTTGTGATAGTAACATGGGTGTTCGATCGTGTTGATACAAAAGTTAATGGATCAATACTTTAGTTAGTTTCACTTCCAGGACATTGCTCCTGTTTCATGAATACATGCTGCTCTGGAGCAGCTGACAGCAGATTCAGATGTAAACAAAGAACAAAACCAACAGGTCAGATAATTATTTAATTGGCTCAGATTGAACAACTTCAGAATCAACAAGCTAACCTGTAGCATCCATGTTTCCTTCTGTAAAGAGCGAGCTGAATGTGACTTCTTCTGCGTATGTGGATGGTATCTGCGCTGTGGCTGATGAAGAGTCTGATGAAGGTCACGTTTAAAATAAAATGTGAACATCCACACAAAAAATTGGAATTTAGCATTGAGACCTGAAGTGACACTGTAGCCTATGACTAAACCACACCAATGCCTGCAGGCCCCACAACATGTATCCGCTCCATCGAAGACCCCAATAAGCTGCCTTTATGATTGTAAATCACCACAACATCACTAAACACGTTTTGAGCATTCTTAATACTCCTCTGAAACCTTGCCAAGAACATGAAAAGACTGTCAATGTTCTAGCTGACTTTATGACTCACATCTTGGTCGACATCCAGTTTGAAGGGCATCATAAATATTCTTAGTTCGACTTGTAGTTTTCTTACTGGTGTAAGTTTAAAAACTGCTTCCTGTGGACTCCTTTGAATTCATTGACAGTTTCAGTGGAATTTTGTGCTTTTAGTGAAGAAAATATTAATCTAAGCCAGAGGTCTTCAATGATGGTAAAATTTTTGAGTTACCGTAACCTTTTTTAATCTTTTTTTTTCAAAGGTATGTTTCTAAACGCACATTACCATGAATCCAACTTGTAGTAAATTGATAAATGGAGGTATAAAATAATGTATTTCAGTCAGAAATGGACACATTCAGTGAGCACACCAGCTGGATTCTGCTATACTCACAGACTGACACTCCATGCATTCTGCACATAGAGACAAACAACCATTCACTCTGTCACTCACACCTAGGGACAATTTAGAGTTACCAGTCAGCCTAACAGTCATGTTTTTGGTCTGTGGGAGGAAACCGGAGAACCCGGAGGAAACCCACACAAGCACGGAGAGAACACGCAAACTCTACCCAGAAATGCCTCCGGCCGGGATTTGATCTGGTGATCTTCTTGTTGGGAGGCAACAGCTCTACCCACTGAGCCCTATACATAATATAATATAATATAATATAATATAATATAATATAATATAATATAATATAATATAATATAATATAATATAATA
>JAVKLF010000021.1:13193916-13211020 GCA_034783495.1 Millerichthys robustus
CTCGTCTCGTCTTGTCAGGTTGGTGTCTCTGTCCCTGCTCGTGTCTCCTCCGTTAACAGAGTTTTTGTTTTCTTAGTTGTTGTTTTTGCCGCCACGTCGGCTTTTTGTTTTGTTAGTTTTTTTTTAATAATAAAGGTTTATTATTTTTTCTGAGCTCATGTCTCCTGCCTCCAACTTTGGGTTCTCCTCCGTCACGAAACCTAACAGAATATCTTTATTTCTTATGTTTGCCTTTTTGTTTTAGCACTTTGGCTATGGCTTCACATTGTCTACTAAGACTGTGGAACTAAGAGAAGCAATAACATCTATAAAATAAAAGGATAAAACCTTTGTGCTACTATGAAGAAAAGTAATTAATTAAGAGAATCTGTGTCCTGGGAAAGGGTCAAATAGTTCTGTAAGTGGAAAAAACAAGGTAGTGAAGAGAAAACTTGACAACAGAGCACCACATGACCTTTGACCTCTTGCTTTTACATTAGCAGGATTTAGTTTCGACAGCCTTCTACATGAAGCCTGAAAAACCGAGTAAAGACGGATTTGATCCTTCAGGGGCCTCATCTGTCATGCCCGGTTCACTCTCCGCTGAACATCCATTTTTATCTTAATATTGTATCGTACATCAATGAATGTAAATGAAGCCGTTTATCACTCTGTCATTGAATGACTCGGCCGGCGTTTCCTCACTGTGGCCGCAGCTTTATGGCGAGGTCTGCTCTGAGGCCAGTGGCGCAGAGGCCTCGTGAAACTGAGGGTTTTAATAACTGCCAGGAGGAAGCTGTTCAGCTGAATTCTAATCACATTGATTGAAGGTATTGACGAGTGGATTTGAAGGGGTTTTTACAGCCACTGTGGCTGTATAAATCTACACAATTCTCTCTAAATGTTCATACTGTCAGCTCACTTGCACTCTGCTTCACACCAGTAAATATACAGCATCATTTTTATGTTGAAGTCTACAACACGAATATTATAAACAATAAAAATTGTTCTATTGTCTAATATGTGTTTTAAATTGATTATTGATCCAGAGTTAGCTATGCTATCATTTTTCTAATTTATTTTGCTTAAAATCAGTTTTCAATTATTTTACTTTCCCAAATGCGTAACAATTTAATTCCCCTTAAAGTCTGCCAATAAAAATTGAAAAATGCATAACAAGAAGGTTATTGTGTAAAAGAATAAGACCATAATTGTGGAAATATACAAAGGAAATAAAGTCTTTGAAATGGTGGCCATAAGTTAAAATGAAATATATGAAGATAAAATAGTCTCACAAAAATATGAGCGCCCACAACAACATTTGAGCGAGCAACAAGATTTGCACATGCATGAGCACACTATTTTGCTCCAATGTGACTTTCCAAACTTTCTTACCACTGCTGAGTCATGAGTTTAATTCTGTGTTTAAGGCTGGTGAAAACCTGGGACATCTGAGTGTTACCACATTTCTTGGGTTATTGGGAAAAGATATTTCTAACTTGGCACAAAAGCTCATATACCATATATTAAAACACATACACTTTCATTGACGTTACTGGCTTCCAAAAATGTTACATTTTGTGTACTGTACATTTGAACTAAACTGTTCAAAATTATATTTTAAAACATTATATTAAATTAATTTATTATATATATAAAATGTTAATAATTATATTATTATTATTATTGTAGTTATTCTTCTACAGAAACTATTGAAAACATACATTTACCAGTGTTCCACTGCAAAAACTACTGAAAAATATGTTTTACGGTTTTTTTCCAGAGGAAGAAACACCTACCCATTTAAAGCAGTCTTGTTCAAATGCACAGTCCAAAAAACCCACATTTTTAGAACCCATTATTGTCAATGTAAGCATGTGTGTTTTATTACAATGGTTATAAACTACCAAGTCAGAAAAAAGTTGTTTTCAATAACCCAATAAATCTGCTAAGGCTCAGATGTCCCAGCTTTCCACCACCCTTCAACACAGCTTCATGTGTGAATCTGCAGCGATAAGAAAATCCTAAAAGTCACATTCACAGGCGAGCAGATCCTCATGTTCGGGCCTGTGCAAATCTTGTTGCTCCCTTCCTCAAATCATGTTTTGTGCATTCAAATATTGGTGTGCACACAACTGAATGTTGTTGCATGTGCTCAAATATTTTTGATACAAATTTATCTGGTTACACAAAAGTGTTCCTTCTCTGACCCTCCTTGCCTGTTTTTTTTCCCACACAGGGGATATATAGCTGCATTCATGGAGTGCAGATTGAAGAGAAGAGCAGCTCCGCTTTGAACTCCCCATCAGCCACCATGAATAACACCCATTCCAACATAATGCGTCTCTTACGCACTGCCAAAAACATGGCCTCCCTGTCGGGCGTGAACGGATCACCTCACAGCGCTCTTGATTTCATTCGCCGCGAATCTTCTGTTTATGACATCTCTGAGCACCGCCGCAGCTTGGCAGGCCACTCCGACTGCAAACCTCCGTACATGCCGGAGGACAACATGTTCAGTGACTACATCAATGAGGTGGAGAGGACGTTTGGCAACCTCCATCTAAAGGACAGTAACCTGTACCAGGACCACTACCTACACCACCATGGCTCAACTCTAGGCCTCAGTGGGCCTCCTCCCAACAGGCCTCACAGTTTGGGCAGTGGTAGTTCTCTGGAGGGGGGCATGTTTGATTGTGACAGCCTTGGTGGAGGGGTTGCGCCCATCTTTACCACCCAGCCCTGCTCTGCACTGACCCACAGGAACATGAGTAAGTTTGACCTTTTGTCCGGACAAACTCCTCCCTCGGGCCAGAGCTTCAAGGGAGGTCTGCCGGACCTGTATGGGAAATTCTCCTTCAAGGGAGGCGCCTCAAGTTCCACTTACATCCCCGGACAAAGCTACTGTGCAGGGAGAGGAGAAGAAGATGGGAATATACGTTCAGATGTCTCCGATATTTCCACACACACAGTAACCTATGGGAATCTGGAAGGTAACGCCAAGAAGCGCAAACAGTACCGAGACAGCTTGAAAAAGAGGCCTGCCTCTGCAAAGTCAAGACGGGAGCTGGATGAGATTGAGCTGGGCTACAGGAGAAAACCTTACCACATCAGCCACCACCACTACCACAGTCAACGCTCTGCCTCCCCACCGCTTCTACCCTCTGAACACAAGAGAGGTGGTGGAGGGGGAAACAACAACGGGAACTCATTCCTTTTCAGAGAAAAGGAGAGTGTGAGGGACTTTTATTTGGACCAGTTTCGGCCCAAAGAGGGCGTCCCTCAGTGGGAGCATGTGGACTTGACAGAAGGTCCAGGAAGTAGAGATGGAGGTGTATCAACCTGCACCTCCTTGGTACCTGTGGATGACTTTCTTAAGAGCAAGCCCAAGAAGTTGGACTCAAAGAGTGGTGGAGGATCTGGGCTGGCGGGGGGAGAGTGGGAGTGCAGAAACTGTCGAGCTAGCGTGGCAGGTGTGGGAAAGCAGATGTCCATTCATGGAGGTGGTGGCTATGGTGGGGGTATGATCTGTGGGTCCTCTGCAGGTGGAGGTAACAGCCGGCCCAGCTCTGCAACCTGCATGCGCTGCGAAGGCTGTAAAAAGACAGGAAATTTGTATGATATCAGCGAAGACAACAACCACTCATTGGAACAAATGGGGGGAGGGAATGGAGGAGTGGTAGGCTGCATGGCCCCAGGCCCCCAGTCTCAATCTCAGGTCCAGCAGAGGAGAAAGAGCGGCGGATTCGGGAAGCAGCTGAGGCGGCAGCATTCGTATGACACATTTGTGGACCTTCAAAAGGAGGATTCAGGTGGAATGGGAAGTTTGATGGGAGGTTTGGGAGGAGGTGGTGGGATGAGTGGACCAGGTATGGGAGGAATGTTACCCCCGCCAAGGAGTGTTAGCTTAAAAGAGAAAGAACGCTACATGGAGGGTAACAGCCCCTTTGCACACATATTTGAGCGCCACGGGGGCTCAGAGAGAGAAAGAGAAAGGGACAGAGACCCGTTGTTTTATGGAGGCGAGAGCCAGAAAGGACCTGGCTCACCATTCGGCCTGTTCAGAAGTGGTGAGGGCCTCCATCGCCGTTCCATCGGAGAAAGAGACATGAGAGACAGATCTTTGATGGAAGGAGGAGGAGGGGCAGCATTCTCTTTATCCAAATCTCTTTACCCAGACAGGGTAAACCAAAACCCCTTTATTCCCACCTTTGGTGATGATCAGTGTCTGATGCACGGAGCCAAACAATATTACATAACAAAGCAACAGCAGCAGCAACAAATTGCCACAAACAGCCGAAGTGACTTTAGGGCTCAGATGAGTGCTGGATCATATATGCCAGCGTCTGCCACTGCCGGGGTGATGTCCAATGTGTCCCCCCGGTTCCCGAAAGAGCTCAGTTTCAGTGGGATGAACCATCATGGCTCCATGTTAGGGGTCGGGCCCCCACGTCCCTTCAACGGAAGCAATGGCCATGTGTACGAAAAACTCTCCAGTATTGAGTCTGACGTGTAAAAGACAAACCAGAAGGAGGAGGAGAGCAATAGAGGTATCAAGCATTAGGAGATCAGGGCTAATTCTTTAAACACTGTAGACACAAAACAGCCCAAGTCCACTGAGAGACAGGAAGATGTTATGTGAGGGGGCGGGGACTGAAAGGTTGTGTTTATAATAATATTAGAGTGAAAAAAAATCAGGACATCCTGAGGAGGTTTGGAGATGCTAACCTTCTCATTAAAAATGGCCAAAGCTACCTACCTTACATCCATATACAGTCAATAAACATTCCAAATACCCTTAAATACAAGACTCATCAATTTCTCCACCAGTGTGTTAAAAGTCACTGCATCTTAGCTCGCTCGTGACCGCGGGGCGCGAGGTGATGGCAGTCCGAAGGCTCCCACAGAGCGCTTGTGAAGAAATACAGCGAGAGCGGAGACAGCAGCGAACTGTCCATCTGCCCCTGTGTTTCTGCAGAAAGTAGACGTTTTCACATTCGCCTGAGCCACAACAAAGACCGCCGCTCTTCACCCACCCTCTTCTTCTTAGCCTCCACTCCTCCTCTTCGTTCCCGACACCTAAAGAGCTGTTTGTTATCAGAAATACAATCATGAATGAAAATAAGATATTCTTATATAAAACAGGGTATAAGAACAACAATAACATGAATAACAGACATTTTTGCTGATTATGGTACTACTGTTTATGGCATCAGTAAGTTTTTCTCTTGTTTTATATTCTGTTGCTATAATATTTTACTACTTTTTAAGTATCTGTAGTTGTGTATTTGTCTGCTAACAGTGGTGGCAGAAAAGTTGTTTTGGTGTTATCCTACAAGCCAGAAGAACCGAGTCTTTAAGTTGTGTTTTTATGTTAAACATTTTACTCCATACTCGTTCACTGATTTGCTTTTTTTTGAAACTCTGGATCTCAAAGACACACTTGATGCTGAGAGATCCTTAAAGACAGTACAAACCAAGCGCACACATTCGTACTGAAACACAGTTTTTGTCAGTCTGAACTTGTGTTACTGTGAACAACAGAAGCTGAAGCTGCTGAGAGGAAGGACGTGCCTTAGTGGTCTCCAGTGGAAGTGTCCTCCAGTTCACAAGTGGCAGCAAGAGGACGGACCGGTGGGCTTTCACGCTGCTCGGTGGTCTTATCACAATTGAGCCAAATCCGCAGTAAAATTTAACAGCAGGCTTCTGATTTTTTTATATCTTCGTAAAACTATTTCATATGTCAGGTATGGGGAGCGTTTTATGAACCAGGATGTCCTACTGTTACAAATTAGACTCTCGGAAGCCTTTTTTCCTCACACAACATCACACATCAGCCACTTCCCTCTACCCAGCCTCTCTTTAGTTTTTTTTTATTAAACCCCTTCATTTGAACTACCATATGAGGCTCACACAGCAAGCTATATTTTGACATTGTGTAAGATTATTATTATTATGCATTGTCACCTGTGTAGAAGAAATGCTCAACAAAAACGGTAAGGAGAAGCATTGCTAACCCACGACAGGAAAAAGTCCAGCAACGGAGGCTTCTCGAACATAGGCAAAGGCTTCAGGAAAGTGGTTAACTTGTTAAAGTTTTTTATTCATTATTATTTTATTATTTGGACTGTTGTATATAGTGTGTTTAACAGAAGAGGCCTCATTTATTGCACAGGACCTTTTTACTCAGTAGACATGCCTTATCGTCTCATCACCCCTGACCCATTCCTCAAGTCGTCTGATGATGATTCATCATGACCTGACTACAGGGGGGGTCTCTATTAGCGATTTGAAGGTTTCGTCTTTGATGAGTTGGTTTTACAAGTTCAAGGGCTGAAGGAGGTTGTGCAAGAAGTGCTGGCCACAGAAAGTAGCTGAATGTGTGGACAACGATGTGTGTCTTTGCTGACTGAACCCTGTTCATACGTGCACATGGACAGAAACTAAATGTCTGAGCTCATAGGCATGGGCTGGTTTCTAATTTTAGTTAAAGTATGCAATGAATTTAAAACTACAAAGGAAATTCTGTAATTCCATTATTACCAGTACCCATTACTTTTACAAGGTTAATACAAATCTTGCATTGCTTAGAAAGGTTATAAACAATATCTTAGATAGCTTTTCGAATAATGCTAGCTTTAAAGCAGCATACTTATTGTAGGACGTTAATGCATCTTTAAAGCTCTTGCGGGCCACATTTGGTCCACGAGCCTTGAGTTTGACCTGTGTGCTTTAAGGTAATGCTGTTTTTAACCATTTGGAACAAGCTACAAGAATTAGCATTGGTGAAACAAATACCTTACTGAATTCTACAGCAGCTAAAAAACAGCTACTTTACCAGCTAACCAAAGCTAACAACGTTATTTTACAAAGAACAGAATGACCCATCAGAGTCAATATTTTATCAAAGTACATTTACTTTGGTTGTATAATTACAATTATCTGGTTTTCCATCAGTATGTACACATGCCTAAATTAAAGAATCCCCTTATTTGTATTTGTATCTGTGCTTTAAAATAATATTATAAATATCTAATTATAACTAACATTATACTTATGAATTAATATATTTATATATTGCTACACTCAGCTATAATAGCAATATGGGATACTTTGTAGAAGAATGTGGAACATTTTAAAGTTTTTTAATACCTTTATACAGTGAAATTCTACTGTCAGAATCTTTTAGCGGCCCATGCCTATTTTAGTGAAAAGTTCAGCTGTTTTTGTCCTGAGCTGCACAGATAATGTTGTCAGAGCAAAGATAATTATGTTAGCCTTAAATCCGAGTCATCCACCCTCCCATACACGACCGTCACACTCCTAATAAATAACTTGAGATCTCTGGAATTTTTATACGCGCAAGTTCAGGTGAACCATTTCGATCAAGGAAGGGAGGGGGAAAAAATGGAGGCTTCGGCGTGGAAAATAAAAAAAAGAGAGAGAGAGGCATCAATGTGTGTCAGCATTAGTGTGTTCAATCTTTTATCTTGTAAATAATCTATTTCAAAATAAAACAATCTTTTCACTTTGTACAGTAAACAGACAGACAAGGATGTAACTTTAATATGTTTTACAATTTAAGAAATAAACAAAATAACCATTAAAAAAAACATGCAAAACTGAAAAAACTGAAAAATATGCAAACTATAGTTATGACGAATATTACTAATCACAAGTGATGTAACTGAAGCTCTTTTCTTTAAATCTCATGTTTACCTAATTATAATAGTTTTACCAATCACTATACAAGATTATGTTAAGAATTCTGTTTTTCTTTTCTTCCTTATTTTTGCTAAATTGTTGGGAATTAAGGATAATTTATTGTAGGTGTAGACGTTTAGTGATTAATGGGGGAAAGTTTAGTTCTAGGAGTCTTTGTTAAGTTTCTCTTGAATTGTGTTAGATCCTCTCTAAGGTAAGCTACGTTCCACGCTTTTATCAGATCGATTTAACTTATTCTACACATTTATGTGATACAATGTATACCCAGGTGATATTTGCATATAGAGGCAGTATATCGTGATCCTTCATTTCTAAGCAGCAGTTCTTTCCAACTTTGCAAAGCGTTTGTGTTACATGTCACCCCGTTCTTTTTTTGCTTGTTTGTTTTTTGGTGGGCGGGGGAAACATGGGCTTAAAAAAAACGTAATTGCACACAGAATTTAGAGCCATCATCGGCCCGGCCTATCCTGCTTTCTTTCTCTACGTTTGGGGATAGACGTCACTGTGTTAAAGCGAAGACATTTCAATATATCGTGGGCTTTATGTGGACACACTGGACGTTTCCCTGAGAGTTTCAGCACAAACGTGGGGGAGATGATGATGTGCAGTTTGGAGGAGCGATGGCTGAAATGCATTTGTGCAACCCCTTATTGAAAAAGATGGAGCATTCGTCGTGTCGCATCACATTCCAAGCAGGGATTTCTGTGAAATGAAAGTTGTTGCTTTCTTTAAACTCTCGCGCTGAACTGTCCGAAAACCATCAAATGTTTTGGATTCTCCTTTATTTCTCCTCACTCCTGTGCATAGTTTTTTTTATTTTTTAGAAAAGATCTTCATTTGTTGTGCACATATGCATCCCCCATGGAGTCAGAAATGATTTCCTTGCTTCCCCCCCTTCGTTTTTTTTCCTTTCTTGCTGCACTAATTCCAATAAGTCTCTGTAATCTTCTCCTCCGCCCTGAGAGAAGAAATCCATCTCTCCACTGTTTTTCCTCCTGAACTGCTTTCATGTCCACGGGGTTGATTGAAAAGTGAAAAATGTGTCAGTGTGCACATAAACTCTGTTCGGTTTCCACTTATTTTTTTTCTAAATAAACGATTCTACTCATTTGCAATAAATAGCACAGCCAATCATGTAATGTTCACATTGTGCTCCAAATGTGTTCATATATCAATTCTTGTTCATGTTTCTTTTCTAATATTGACTGGATGACTAGCGGAGGCTAGTTTTCTCCTCTGGTTTGTGCACCTGCCACTGTTTAAAATATCAGGCCTTCACCCCTGCAGCTCCTCTGCAGCCGGCTCGCTCAGGTGGGACAGAGGAGCAGATTAAACCGAGGGATGTCTGGAGTCTTTAGTTTCCTTAAAGTTGGTCCCAGATTCCGCTTTCTGCCACAACATATTTATTCAAGCAGGGCTAAACACTGTGTCCCCCTTTATTTCATAACCAGGAGAAATATCCAGTACAAGGTTGTGAGCATAACCAACTGGACAGATAAAGTTTGAAAATATCACCACCTTTGATTTTTAAATTTTTTCCCCTTTCAGCAATATTGACACCTAATCAGCTGCAGGGATAAACTGACTTGGTAAAATGTTGCACGTTTTATTTTATTGTTTTGTTTTTTGTGACAAAAAGGGTTTTAAAAGCTTCATGTGTTGTTTTTTTTAGCTCATGCCGACTGAAAGATCTAAACTGTGATATTAAACAACTCAAGCTTTATGTCATTTGATCCAGTCGCTCGCAGTTGTTGTTTCTTTCTCTACAGAGCTATGTCTTTGTGTGTGTTCTCGCCATTAATACTGCTTCATATTGATGCAAACTAACTTTTCTATGAAACCATGTACAGTTTTGTTCGTTACTTTGGCCGTTTCTTTCCATTGTGGTGCATAAGGGGTTGCTACTAAATGTATTTCACAAGGTTGAGGCTACATAAACCTAATTAAATTAACTGTGGTTGATTAAAAGACAACTGTAACATAGAGCTACTCTCACTTGTATACAAAACATATACAGAATCTTATTCTTGGCCATCGTTTTCCTTTTCTCGTGGCCATTTCCTTTTGAAACAATGCCAAAACTTTTCCAGCAGACAAATAGAGAAAAATCACACAAAAACAATAATTGTACAGGTTGTGTATATACTGGATACAGGGGGGAATATTCAGTTTTTGTATGAACATGATCTCAAGTAATCTCAGTAACAAATTTAACCATGTCATGACAAAATTGCAAAAGACATAAAAACTTATAAAAAAAACATCTTTAAGGTACTTCTAATAAGGATAATGTCAATATCTACCAATAAATGTGCTGAAATAAGACTATTCTTTCTCTTTGTACATGATGAACAAAATGACGTGTTGAGTATTATTAATAAAAAGTATAAGTTTCACACCTGCGCCAACGACTCTTATTAAGATCTTTGGAGTTCTTAAAAATTTAAGGTCTTCATTTAATTTTTTGGCTGATTTTTTTTTCAGTTTACATGAAAATTTTAGTCCCAACAACAAAAACATTGAAATACCCGTGCATTTGATTGGCCCCCCCAAAAAACTTTTTTCCAAAATATCTTATTTTCATAGAATCTATGTAATCCTCTCAATTATTAACCATTTCATCAGTTAGTCAGGTTTAAAGCATGTACCTTACTAAGACTGAAACACAAAAGTACAAGAAAATGTAAAATTTTTGACTTTGAATCCCACTAAAATGGTAATTATGACAATAAATTGTGACATTCTTGCAAAAACCAAGCAAATTTCTGCGTCACAGTTTAGTCTTAAATTAGTCGTTTTATTTGTCTCCATCAGTCACAATTCAGTTTTCAAACCGTCTCAAAGTTGTCTTCCATTCTGACTAAATCAAGACAGAAGACAAAAAGAAAAACGACTCTGCTGTCTGGTCTCTAGGACACAAAGTAATAGTGGGCGTGCGCAAATTATACGCACGACAATATGGTTTCACATGTGCTTTGTTTGTTTCACTTTATTTATTTAAAAGGAAGGGTGCACATCAATCAGTATTTTAAAACTTATTATTTTACCTTCATTTAATCAGGCACAGATCAGGGTTTGAACCCAGGACCTTCTTGCTGTGAGGCATCGATGATAACCACTGAGCCGTCGTGCTGACAATCAATATAAATGTGCCAGAGTGAAAAAAAAAAAACATTTCATAAAGCAAGTGTGCAAAATATCCAGAGAAAACAAAACACACAAAAAATACATTTTTCATGAATGAATGAACACAAACTGTGGTGGACTGAAACATCTCTATTTTGAAAGATGTTTTTAAAAAAAAATGTAAACTGTTCTCACAGCTGATTTGTTGTGCGTCTCTCTTATTGTGGGCACTCAGCCATTTACATGCAGACTCTTTGTTTGAGTTTCTCCGTTTTTGTTTTTTTTCTTGCATTATTTCACTTGAATTGTCACTCACACAAGCTGGCGTTCAGCCTCTTCTGGCTGGCCCAAAATCCTGGGAGAGGAGAGGAGAGACTGTGGCCATATGGTGACAGTATGGTGGAGTAGCTGGGTCTGGGTCGGTCCCCCTCTACAGCCCTTTCTGAGGCTGTCCGGCCCCTCGGGGTGGTCCCGGGCTGCTCTCGCTGCTTCTGATGGTCAGAGCAGCAGCGTGACGGGCCTGTCAAAAAACAGAAGATGGTGTAGTGCCCAGGTCCAAATGAACTCCAATAAAATAATAATTACCAGTATTTTTATAGAAGAAATCAATGAGACTGAGTGTTTTTTTTTATTTCTAGTCATCAGGGAAACAGGAAGTGTTAAAAACACTGCAAAATTTGTCCATCCAGCCAAGTCTTACAATCTTATGTCCAGCCAAAATGTAGTTTGGAGACTAAGCAGAATTTGTCTTGTTAGCCTAGAAATCGTTCTTCATTTCAACAAGTTATACCAAGTGCAATTGTTACATTCCAGTGGCAGATTATTTCACATAATTTGTGACGATTCAGACTATAATCTAGTATTTTTTAAACTTATTTTAGATGGATAAATGTCTTGCAGTGAACTAGATGGTCAAACTGAAGAAAACACTCCTGCCTGCACCTAAAGCAACAGATCTTCTGAAGGAGGGTTCTGTTGAAAGATTATGAACAATAATTATAATACCTGATGTGGACAAAGTTACATTTTTATCAGGATTGAGGTTAAATTCATTGTTTTCTTTAAGAGGCAGCAGGTGAGCAGGATTGTTTGGTTGGGGATGAGGTGGCAGGTGATCAGTTCTCAGACGGTTTTGAGGCCAGTTAGTGTGTTCCAAGATGAAGGACTCGAGGGCACCAGGAGAAACTCAGGTAAGGTCTGCGATGTTCCAGCTACAGGTCTGATCCACAGTGAGCTCCTTTTTTGCATAATGCTCCATAAATGTGTGCATTCTCGTTTCGTTTTCTCTGAGCTGTATGTGTTGTTGTTAAAAACGCGACACAGAACCCAGAGCCTGACCCAACCATGCAAGTACTGAACTGAAACTCAGACAGTCCTTGTTTTATAGTGAGTCAGATCAGCTGTTTTTCTTTCAGCTACAACAGGTATGAATTGTTCCACAGAACCACACAAGTAATCTTCCACCTGCTTGTGTGGGTGTTTAAATGCATAAATAAGTCTCAGGCCTCTAGATGAGGATTCAGACAAACCATCCCAAAGGCCATCTCCAGTGACTGGATCCAGACCGGATGAACTCTACTCAGAGTTAAATTTGTGTCTTGCGACTCAAACGAGCCGAGCTCACTTACAGTTTCACATGATGGATCGAGAGAAAGATTCACTGGGCAAACCTAGATGATACGTTTGTTTTCCATGTCATATATCTTAAAAACACCTCCCATCAAACGCTTCTCTTTTACCCTCGTGCTGAGCTGAGCTGTGCAGGTTGTAAATTTGACTTTTTGGCATTTCATCAGGCATCCTATCCAGAGTGACTTAAAGATGCGTTAAGATTTTTACCGCCTCGAAGTTCCTTGGAAAATGAGCACCATATATCTGCTGAGGCTTCACAGGGTTGTTCATCAGAACTCAGATTTCCTTCATTCTCCCTCCTCTTTTAGGCTCCAGTCATCCTGAGTCTCAGTTTGCTGGAGACAGATGATGTGAGGAGATGCAGCAGAAATGTTTTTTGCTTCTTCAAGGCACTGGTCAACCAACTTAAGAACAGGAACTTAGGAACAACCAAACTCTGCTACCAAATCGAGGTTTCTAAGCAAACTGGAGTTCCAAGCTTTGATATTTAAACTTGTTTGAAGAAGCACTGAGAACTGTGGTCGAGCATTATCTGAACTTTACTTTGTAATTGAAACACATTCAACAGAATGTTCCTCTCAGAACTGACATAAGCATGTTGAACTCAGGTCCTTGGTCAAGAGACGTCTGTAAGAATGGTCTCCATGAAACAACTGCAGCCAGTCAGACAAGAAAGCAGGATGAAGTGACTCAACTTTGCTGAAACACCTAAAAACTGGACTTCGGAAAAATGGCTGACTGAATTGATGAAACCAAGATCCCACTGCAGCGGAAGGCAATTCGTTCACTGAAGAGAGTGGTGCAGTAACGAGTATCTACAGGAGACAGCGAAGCATGTCTGAGATTTCCATAATTCTGAGGCTGCATTTCTGCAAACAGACGAGAATATTTGGTGAATAAAAGGGCTGTCAGTGTTAAGAAACAGAAACAGATACAGATGTGTAATACCACCAGGAAGACATTTGATTGGCCCTAAATGTATGATGTTGCAGGAGAACAACCCCAAACATCCAGCCACTGTTATCAAAGCTTGTTTTTAAATTTTAGTGTTTCTGAAAGAGGATCTTTAAGTCCTGGAAGTGATGGGGTGGTCTTCACAGAGGGACTACATGAACAAAAAGATCTGAGCCAGAAACATCCACAGAAGAGCTGTTATTATTTAGATGAGTCTACAAGAACTCATATCATCTTCTTATTTCTGCTGCTCCCTTTAGAGGGTTGCCATAATTCAATCATCTGCCTCCAGCTCACCCTGTCATCCTCCTCTGATCACTGTATTCATGATTTTTCTTTCCCATTGCTTCAAATGGTTGAGTTTGAGTACTTAAATAGGGGGACTCTCTGTAATAGAAGCAGCAGAGGCCTGTGAGTTATGGGTGGGGTGGGGTGAAAACGACAGGCTCCTGCAATAGAGGAGCAAACATAAAACAAGCTTTCATTCCAGAGATAAATCTCACCTGATACCAAAAAAAACCTGAAGACATTTTTTTTTTCATTCTGTGCAAAATGTTGTACTTTGTGTTGCAGCGTTTCAAGTTTCTTGGTCAGAAAATGTTGTGCACAACCCTTTAAAGACCAGAAAAAAGTGGCTAATTTCCAGCATTTAGTGTACCGGCAGGAAGACAGGCTGTCTTCGACACTTGCTGATTGGGGCGGTGAACAAAGTCTTTGAGATTTAATTTGACTGAGTGCTGTGATTGTCTGCAGTAGCACACCTGGTGAAGGACAACATCAGGCAAGGATTTCTCAACAGCAGCTGGACGGCACACGCCAGCGTTCATCACAGACATTAGGCTGACAGGCTTTTTTTTTTACCTGGTTTGAAACGATCAAAAATAACAATGACAAACTTTCTTTTTTTTTAAAAATAGAAGCAAAAATTGGATTTTTTTTTTCTCTGTGAATTTAGATTTGGTTTAATTGGACTGAAACTCACGATCTAATTAAAAGATAGAGTTACGAAGGTAAAGAGATGAAGCTTTTTTTCTTTTAGCTGAGAAGTGAAAAAGAAAATACATATGTAAAATTCTGTCATCATCTTTTGTTCTTTTCTTCATTCCTTCCAAGCATCCTTCTTGTAGTCGTTTGAAGTGGTCTTGATCAAAAGTTCTTCAGACTTTTCAATTTTCAACTGACTTTTTGCTCCTTTTCTGCCTGATACCTGACCGTTTTAGAGGAATGTCATTTTTTTGGACTAATTGATGCAAAAAAAGGCTCCTTAGAAACATCCTAGCAAAGAACCACTTTTAAATGGATTCTTTAGCCTCATAATTTTCACAATTTTCAACCCTTTTTGTTGAATCTGTAAAAATATATAAATATTAACACTTTTTAAATGACCTTTATGGAAACTTAAAGTTTAATTCTGACCAGAATAACTAACTAATGACTATTGGTCCAATTGCTTAATGTTTTTATGTGTTAAAATGTTTTTGCTTTTGTCCTGTTCTGGATATCTTTATTTGAAAGGAGTACAGCAGGTTGAAGCAAAATTTTTAGAACAGCTGCCTAGATGGGTATGAAGTGGCCTTTTAGAGCTTCAGGTTAACTAATTACTTTCCTCCACTGAGGCAGTGATGGAACTCCACATTATCCTAAAGTTTTCAAATCATCAGATTCTTTAGTAAAACAATGACTTCCTGATGTTTGACACGGCTGGGCACAAATCCCTGCTGTTCCGTTGCACCGACTGATTCTTAGTTAACAAAGCACGAGTGCTGCCGACATGACGAGGGCGAAGAATCAAGATGAAGATAAGGCTGAGCAGCTCGAAGAAAAAGATTTTTGCAGCAGGGAGTAGAGGCAGAGAGAGAGATGTGTACGGGCGAGGAGAGACGCAGATGGAGCTATAGAACAACAAGTGTGTGACCACTGCCGGAGCAAAACACAGAAAGTGGAGAGGAAGCGCTGAAGACAAAGGGTTAATGAGGAGAAAGGCAAAGAGGCGGTTGCCCCGGCAACAGCAGCCAGCGTTTTCTCCATCTTTACTGGTCACTTACAAACAGATAAGCATAAATACACACCTCTTCTGCTTTCTGTTCTCCTGTTTCCCTCCTACACCCAGCTGGAGTTTGTTTTCCTCCCGTACTTCATCCTAGAAATCAGTCCTTGAAGGAATACACATCACCCACCTTCTTAATAAGTTTTTATTCAAGATGGCCGCCACAGTCATATCTCACAAAAAGGTTTTCTGCTGAAGACTATGATGACGGATACTCTTAGCGACTATCACAGCAAAGTTTAACTCACTGTCTGTAAAACGGACTGAATTCCAGCCATTTTGTGTCGGCTAATGGTGACTAGGTGTGACGGCCATCTTGAATTGGAGTAACTAAGATTTAATCAGTTGTAGATGTTTACTCAATGGTTCTTTTCTCAACTTTTTTATACAACAACATACAGTAATTTTCTAGAAACTTTGCTAACAGACAGACAGAGTTGATTCAAATAGTTCTTTGTAAAAGTTTTTTAAATAGTGTAATGTTGCCTGATCAGCACTTAAGATAGGTGTTGGGGATGAGTCTCAGCTACTCCCACGCGAAATTCAAACTTAATATCTGTAAAATAAACTGAGCAATAGTCTTTTTTGTTTGTTTGCTAAGGTTAGTTAGCTACAGTGGCCGTCTTGAATGGGATCGACTCCAAAGGTTTATCAGTTCTAAATGTACATTCAGTAATTACTTTCTGAGAGTTTTATTAAAATACATTCAGGGTTTCATGAGATATAGTTTGCTAACAGACTTCTAAATTTGCTCACAAAAACATTATCGTCTACTTCAGCTGGAGGGTGAAGATAAATATTGAAATGACATAAAATTCTCTCACTGCCTGGTCCTGTCAAAATATCTGCTGTATGTCGCTGCCGCATTTTTCTCTGCGTTTGCGGCGAGCTGCTCACAGACTCTCAGCTCTGACTGCAGATCCCAACTCACACTCTCTGAACAAACGCAGACACACACGTGTGTATCTGTGTGGTACGGCCAGTCCTGACAGTGGCCTCGGGCTGCAGCAGGGTCACAGAGAGAGCGTGTTGAAGCTGCTGTGACTGGGAGTGCTGGCCATGAGGAGATGAATGTGTGTGTACCTGCTTTTTGTTCCCTTTTCTGGCATAAACCCCTCGTCAGGTTAGTTATGTCTTGGTAATGCTTAGGTTGGGCAGCAAACGAGCTTGAATTTGAGGCAACCCGACATTAGATCAATTCTTGTTTGAAAAGGTTTCGACACCACCAGTCGTGGTAGTTCGCACTGAGCCTTGGCATTTTTGCACTAGAGATTGCTGCTGTGACCTCGATCCTAAGTTCTTCTGCTTCTGCCTCTGCCACGTTGTTGTTTCTTTAGGCTGATTCCATGGCAGTGATAAGTTCTGTTATCGGAAGTTACTTAAGGGTTATGGCAAACTTGAGACCTTTGGACAAAACATCCATATCTGCCAAAGTTGCCTTTATTGCCATCGCTACCAGAATATATAATATACAGGTATATTACATGGTTACAGTGATTTTTACTTCAGAACTTCAGCGCACAGTGTCAGGACATGTCTGTGAGGCATGAATGATGTAGAGAAAAAAATGAAAAAATAAAACAATTCAAAGCCACAGGGAGCAGCATCAGACAAATGAAAGAGCCACATGCAGCTCGAGAG